>NDFZ01003886.1:0-40597 GCA_002192655.3 Mamestra configurata
CTTTATTTCGAAGACAAAATGATGGAATCGAAGATGAATTCGACGTAGAGGGATTAGACTTATGGACTCGAGGACTCGAAGCATCTCCAGTTTCACGTGACATTTCGACTAGTAAAATTTTTAGTCACACAAGAAACTCAACTAATTTTATTACAAATTATATTTTAAACTCTTCCACAGCTTCGTGCTGATAACGTGTTGTGATATTTGGTTGGAATAGTATTAAATATATTATTAGTAAAATAAGAGTTAGAAAAAGATGCTGAATGACAAGAGTGTTTATTTCAAGTAACTAGGCAATACATTAAGAAACAATATATCTATAAAAACAAGTCCGCACAACAGAGGTTATACCTTTCTACAACATCAAGAAATAATACAAATTTAATTAACTTAAAAAATAAAGGGGGCTCCCATAGAAGAAACGTGTTTTTTTTGTTTATGGTATGGAACCCTTCGTGTTTGAGTCCAACTCACACTTGGCCAGTTTTTTAGATACCTATTTTTGTATCTAACGTAAATGCAGTATCTATGCTAAAAGTAAAATATTTTTTTTAACAACTTTAAAAAAAAAAACAAAAGAACAGTTTTGGACAAGTTGGCAACAGCCCTAAAGCTAAGTGCACATAATCCCAGCACGAGTCGTAACATTTTTACGTTACCAGAAAGCTTTTAATCCACAATTACTGTGACCCGCGTTGTCAACACAGACATTTTTTTTGTCACAGAGAACCTTGAATTAATATGCAGCTGTACGTGTCACGGCTACATCACTCCACGAAGGTTGAGGAGGTCGTGGAGTACATGAGAGTGAAGACCAACTGTACTTTGAGGGTCGAGAAGTTGGAGTCGCGTCACAACACAAACTTCAAGTCGTTTGTGGTGCGGGCTCCAACTCATCAGCTCGAGGTATTCCTCAAAGAAGAGTTTTGGCCGAAGGGTGTCGTGTATCGACGTTTCCGCGGCCAGCTGCGCGACACCAGTCAGCGAAACACGACGCCGTCATTTCGTGTGCAATAGTTAAATAAGGTTTTCAAATTCAAAATTCAAAAAATTTAAGTTTATTTATATGTATTAGTTTATTATTGTTTAAGATTATTTTGTCTATTTTATTTATGGGCCTCAATATTACTCGGTTTTTTTAAACACGACTTTTTTTGCTGACGTAGACGAAATTGATCAAAACACTTTGGCTTGATTGGAAAAAGGAAATTTCAAGATATTTCGTTACATTGTCCTGATTGGCGGTAAAGGTAAGGATAAATAACCGTAAAAGCCAAGTAAATTGCAAAATTATAGGTGAGACCTTTGCTCAGCATAGGGACAGTAAAGGTAAATAAACAAAAAAGAAAAGAAATTGAAAAAAAAAACTAAGCAGACTGTGAATTCAAAGCAGAAAAATAAAAAAAAATCACATCTCTTATGAAAGCCAGTAGGTACGGCAATAAATTAAAACCCTTGAACAACGATATCAGTTGAAACACAAGCAATAAAACATTTTAATAAAATTTCAGTTATTGTCTTTGATGAATTTTATGACAAAAAATAATATTCCCGTAACATGGGACATCCCTACTCATTTCATGTCAAATACACAACGTCTTTGATGTCACACAATATCATTTTCAGAATCCATAATTTCGTAGAGAATTGCGGAATGGAAACAATCTGGCTTCAAAATAATACGTATAACACTAGCGACCCGTCCTGACTTTGTACGGGCGCAAATCCTCGTATAACACTAGTTCATCATTCTACTAGCGAATGTCGAAAATTATGCGAAGGGAACATATTCCCGAGATAAAAACCATCCTATGTCCTTTCCCGGGACTCAAACAATCTCTATACCTAATTTCATCTAAATCGGTCCAGCCGTTTGGGCGTGAAGAAGTAACAAACATACACACACACTCACAAACTTTCGCCTTTATAATATTACTGTGATAAGTGTGATATGATATAGTGTGATGTGATTCGTGAAAACTGTATCTAGAATCTAATTATAATCCCGTATAGCGTATATTCTATAATCGTTTTCAGAATTAGGAATTCAAGTGTTTGTCAAACTCTTATTTAGGCTTACCTTCAAAATTTAGGCATTAAAGTAGGGCTCGACAAGTTCTTATCTCGAAATACTCAATTCAGAATCTGGCACTAATTGTCTATTAAATGCACTGATTTGGTACAATTGTAAACCTGCAGTTTTATTACTTTAGTTCATTGCAATCAGGAAATCAAATTGCTCTGCATTAATACTTCTTTGTATCTATCATATCCAGTTTTGTTTGGAATACCTTTAAATATTTGATTGCCACCCCTACTTGTTGTATGTGAACTTTGTTAATATTAACGTTAGATGAATTTGCCAAATCACTATTAACTTTTCCACCAAGGTATCAAGACTTTGGGTTCAGTAAATTCTCCTAAATCTTACGTTCAGTACTTTTTAGATTGTTTTATTGTTACTTGTGAAAGTTTAGTTTTTATTATTTTTTTTAATATGGGTTTGCTCTTGACTCTAGTCTAGGTTATAGATGACAGAGACAAAGTCGACGATGGAGCGAGCTTACCCAGAAGCCTGTTCACCCTAATTTTGAAGAGATTAGGGTTGTATGCGTTTGGAAACACAGACGCAGGTAGAGAGTTCCACTCCTTTGCTGTGTGCATTATAAAAGATGTTTGGAAACGTTTAGTGTGAATTGGTGGAATAGCTACCTTGTTGCTATTCCACCAATTCGCATATTGGATTCGTATTCGGATGGTAACTTGCAGTATGTCTAGATGTCCATCATCTGCCTAGCCTTTTCCCAACTATATTGGGGTCGGCTTCCAGTCAAACCGGATTCAGTTGAATACTAGTATTTTACGTGGAGCGGCTGCCTACCAGACCTCCACAACCCATTAATTGGGTAACACGGTACACCTTGGCAAGAGTGGTGTCAGATTATCTGGCTTCTGACAATCCGTAACGACTGCCAAAGATCCACAAATGATAGCCGGGAACAACGGCTTAACGTGCTTGCCGAGGCACGGAGGAGTGTCGGTATGTTAAGACGGTCACCCATCCACAGACCAACCTCGGCAAGCTAGCTTAACCTTGAAGATTGACCGGTGCGGCTGTTATTATTTAGCCATGAGCTCCTCCGAGTGTGTCTAGATGTCCGATGATAGTAATTTTATGTAATAAAATAAAAATAAAAATAAAAAAATTGTCCAAAAAAAAAATTAAAAAAAAAAAAAAAAAAAAATATTTTTTGGACAAACTTTTATTTATAATTTTTTTATAATGTAGCATTAAAAAATACATATAACCCTAAATTTTCACCTTTCTATCACCAACCCCTATTTTTTAATAGTCATTTTAGTAATTTAATAATTTTTCATCCCGCTCGATGACTGATCAATTACCACTCGATCTGTTATTCTTGACTATTTGTTTGGTAGAACGCGCTAATCCCAGGACCTACTGGTTCGAGAATTGAAAAAATCCTTTTTGAATTGAAAAAATTAGTGTTGGGAAGTTTATTTATGGAGGAAGGCTATGGGCCGTATAACATCACGCTACGACCAATAGGAGCCGAGCATTCAAGAACAATGTGACGCAGACGAAGTCGCGTGGGTCAGCTAGTATTTCATAATATTTTGAACATTCGACTAACGTAAACAGGATATTCAAATGTTTTGCAAGTTATATCGTTTGTTCAAGTTTCAATAGAAGGCGCCATTGTCCGGGCCTAAGTTATAATGGTTTTCCTTTTTCCACTATTGAAAACTATCTTATACTTGACCCATTTTCGGCATAGAATATTTTACTTACCTGTGTTTTTGCTTCAGAATTGTTTTATTTGGTTCTGTTTAAGAAACTTATTTTAAGGGTTGTGTACTGAAAAAGAAAAAAAACTTAGCTCTTATAGAAGCTCTTTGCTGTACGTCCATTTGTCTGTCTGTCAAAACCCTTTTTTTCAGGAATGCGTGGAGGTTTCAAGATGAAAATAATATTGTTACACTAGCGGACTAACGCTAGTGCTACTTACTGATATTATTATAAAATAAAACTATATTTAAGATTTAATATATTTGGCGTCTGTCTTCAACGAACGCTGGCACCGGAGTCCCATATAAAAACAAAACATATTTTCGTATTCCTAATTCAAATTCTCTTTTGCTTTATGCCAGACGCTTGCAAAGATCCACCTTGTCTGAGACCTGGATCTAAGGAGATCCTCCTGACAATATGAAATTAGTTGGTTTATGGTCCTCTAGAGCTCTAAAAAAAAGAAGGGTCCAAGCTACAGTTGTTTTTCGTCATAGAAGAATACAAAGAAATAAGTGTTGTTTATTTTGCACAGACCAAACGCACCTTATATATGTAGACGTAGACTCGTAAATCAAAATCAAACCATATTGTCTCGTGCAAATGTGTAAATTGAGCACCCATGCCCACTACACCGTACCCATGGACACCGGTGCTCCATTTCAAACATGTAAAGCCAAATATAACGTTGAATAGACAATGAAATCTTAATTACATTTCATCAATCACGAGCATATTAGCGCATGTTAGTATCTGTTGCTCGACTTAAAGCAACAATAAGTTATTGCGCTCGAAACTAGGCCAGCAACTGTTGCTGCCAGACAATCCCCTACCATCTGTGAGTACAGTATTTATTTTAATAAAACAGCTTCATTCGCATTGTATGTTTATTTATGAGATTCTACGAATCTTAAATTGTTGTAATAGGGATGGAGTTCGTAAAACTATAGTTGTTTTTGTAGCTGGATATTGATTAAAAACAACTTGGTTATGCAAAACTGAAGGTGCCTTCTTCGAATTGGAAGAGGTTTGTACCTGGCATTGGGCATAAAGGACACGCTTATTAATTGTCCTTTATTATTTTGTCAAATTTATTTGAACGTAAATGTATTGAACAGCTGATCTTTTTCCGCGATTTGAGTGTTGGTCCGATAGTAAAGTAAAGTTTATAGGATTCATGCGTAGGTAAGCACTTTTACCCTCTGAAATATTGCCAATTTATTGAAATGCCCGTGTAGGTGAACGACTATCTTCAAGGAATCAGACTCTATCCCAAAAAAAAAATCATTTTTGAAGTGAAAACTTCTTCAGGCGTGATGAGCACTTTTTGAGTGCATAAAAATCATGGAACTCGCGTCACCGCTTCCAAATTCAAAAATAATAATCTAATAGATCGACGATACAATTCACAAGTTACTTAGTTTTCACCTCTATCGGCAGTCCCCAAAGACTGCCCTGCATGTTTTCTTTTCTTTTTGGGAATTGACAACGACTTCCTTGAATAAAGTTGTCCATCGACACGGGCAGAAGCAGTGTTTAAAATACGACTACACCTTTCCGTTACACCTTTTTTTTTTAAGGATGGGAAATCATCAAATGACTTCTTCCGCTCTGGGTGGAGCGGAAGGGCGTGTCAGACTCTTACTGACTAAAACCCATCCATATTCCTTCTAAACCCCTTTGCGTTCCAGGGCCGCGGTGACTCTTTCGAACAAATTCCGCGACCCTGGCAAGTTCCGTTACACCCTGTATTTGTATTTTTGAGCGAACAGTTTTGTGGGAGAGTTCACGACACATCCAAGTTATAATTTCGTTCTATTTAAAGTGGGTTTCCAATTTCCTTTTTACGGTATTCAGCTAGCAATGTTCTTGTAGTAGAGGCAAACTTGGTATAACTTTAGAAAATTATCACTACCCGTTGGTACTTTAAGTTTGTCTGCATTATTCAGTGCCATTGTGTTTTCTTCGTAATCTCGGGAAAGAATTGAATCGAGTTCTCTACGATACGATTGTGTGAAAACTTTATGTATTTGTTTGTTCTTTAAAATTTGTTGTATGTAAAGTCGGTTTACGGACGATAGTTTAACGTGACAACGTCATAACAAAACATTGATGAAATGATCGTAACGTTACAATGAGCGTAACGTTACAATGAGTCATCCTTTTTCGTGCGTGCAGCCGGCGTTCATTGATTTATTAGACGTTGTCACGTCATAAATGTAGTGCACTTTTTCTGGATGACTAAAATTTTTTGTTAGTTTACGAAGACCAGACAATGTCAAGTTGTGTTTGGATTCGGATGGGTCAACAAAATAATTGACTTTAGAATGGTCAAAGGACGTAAGAACGGCATTACTGGGGAGTTTCTTAGAGTTATGAACACGGTTGTAAACGATGATAATTATAATAAAAACTTCAGCCTATTTAAGATAGTATTTACAGCAATATAAGTGATGTTGAAGCTCTAAAACAGGCTTAATATCATTATCAACTTTTCTTTGATCTTTTCCCAAGTACGATGGGATCGCTTTGCAGTCTATCGATGCAGCTGAATGCACATGCAGCAGTTGCACCTTTCTCTCTAGATACAATATCTAGAGAACTTCAACTTTTGACTTACATTCGGACTTCTACACAAATAAAAAGTGTCTTTAAATGGTTTAGTTGTAAATGAGAAAATGCAATGATATTTACAAAAAAAATAATAATGAAAAGTTTTTATTCACAGTTATGCATTGCCAACAATATAATTATTACACCTGCCAAACTGCAAAGCAGTTTGTTGGCAGATGTAGCTCCTTTTCTTTAGCACACATATATTATAAACAAATACACACAAAAATACAAGTTTATTATTTATAATATTAATTATTAAGAATATAGGTATTAGATTATTAGATTTTTTTTTTATTTTTTTATTATTAGATTATTATTATGTTAAGTAGCAGTATTTTAAAATTCATTCCGGTAAAGGAGACAAGACCTTAAAAATTAACCTTTTCAGAATTTGCTGACGTGAATTCTGCTCTCTCAAATAATTAAACCTCTCCACAGGGAAAGCAAGCTAGACGACAACAAATTGTCAACGACACAAAAAATATATCAGCAACAAAGGCCGACCCAACTCACGACCTAACCCTAAAATTATAATTACAGACAAAAAAGAAAACGGTCCACGATCATTAAGATGAGGACCCAGTGCCCAGTTCAGCTAAAAATTCAGCCCTAATTTCGGTCCCTCGACAACCTATCTAAATACAACCCCTGATAACCCTCAAGATAATACCTATTTTTAATTTTGTTAACCCTTACCGAGCCAATTTTGTCAAGGAAAAAGTAAATAAGATGGATACTGCATACGAATGAGGCTCTGGAGATTTGTGGTACATAATACCCGTGGCTTGCATTCAAAGTGTTGAAAAAGACATTTCTTATCCGAAGGGTTGGCGCGTCATGGGACTCGGTTTGATGTCGACGGGTATACGATTTCAATATTGGGACACCTTTTTTTCAGCTAAAATATTTTTGGGTTTCGCTTGTTATTATGTCATTGCTATCATCCGTTTCCAAAACTTCATATTTTTGACCGAAACCAATGCATTGGAAGGAGTATCACAAAAAACCGGCCAAGTGCGAGTCGGACTCTCACACGAAGGGTTCCGCACCATTAACCGAAAAAAAAACGTTTCTTGTATGGGAGCCCCCTTATATTTTTAATTTAATTTAATTTTTGTTGTCTATCTATTACGGTTCTTGAGAAACAACCCGCTGGCAGACAGACGGACGGACGGACGGACAGCGGAGGCTTAGTAATAGGGTTCCGTTGGTTACCCTTTGGGTACGGAACCCTAAAAACACTAGATATAATTGCTGCGAGGCTAGTATGAAAGTGAAAATTGATTTTTCTTTAGAATAACGCAAATGAGGTTTAATAAAATAACCAGGTTAATTTGCTAATAAAAAGGTAGGCTTAAAGGTTGTTATAAAGATTCTTATTAAGATAACATGCATAGTAAAATTCTATTTCACAACACATTTTAGATTTATTATCCCTTACGACGCTTTTAATTTTAAAACCCTTCTACCGGTTACTTACTAAAAACTACTTAGAAAATTCGTAATATTCTTTAAGGAAAACTTCTTTGCAAAACTTAAATACTTTTCACCCTACAACAGCTTTGAAGTATTTACTCATTATGAACTTGCTTTTCGCTTGATTATTTCATACAAATTCGTTCAGTAAATATGAAAACTTTCCCTTACATTTTGAACAAGAATTTTCAATCATTCAAAGCATGTTAATGCCAACATGTTCCTTTACCTTTCAGAACTTCAAACCTTCAAACGTCAATGTATTTCCCTCCACTCTGTTAGCATACATCAAATGTGAAAACAGCCTAACAAGGAATGTCAACGCTAAACTTACAAAGAACTTTTCGATCGAAAATGGAACCTTTTCAATCAAAGGACACAAAGTGAAATCGAATTGAAACAGTTAATTAAATTCATTACCACGCTTTCGACAAGGAACAGTCTAGAACAGAAAGTCCGTTTCCTAAAACGTACGCACACGTAGACACGCTTCACGTACAGCGAGTGCAAGCGAACTTGCGACTGTCATTTGTTTATAACTCGTTAACGTCTCTGTTTACGTTCAAGTAATTTGATCAAACAG
Organism: Mamestra configurata; assembly: GCA_002192655.3. Lineage (NCBI taxonomy): Eukaryota > Metazoa > Arthropoda > Insecta > Lepidoptera > Noctuidae > Mamestra > Mamestra configurata. Next base: position 8,490 of record NDFZ01003886.1, read on the forward strand.
GCTGGTTCAAACTGTTTGAAAATACGAAATACTAAATTTCGTATTACTTCATGCCTTTTGACAACTAATTTTTGATCAAATTTTTCAGCTTGTTTGATTAAATTATTTAAACGTGTATGGCTTATTACTCGTTGTATGGAGTTGTCAAAAACAGTCAAAAGTCAAAACGTTTATTTCAATTAGGCCATTAAACTGCACTTTTGAACGTCATCATTTACTGTTCAGTAAAATAATATAATAATAATATTACATTTATAAAGTGACTCTACTGTCCATTCGGAAAGGTAGATTCTTATGGAGAAGAACGGACAAGAAACTCCATAGTTACTCTTTTCAAATAATGGTTTTACAAAATTTGGTATACAAACATTAATTTAATATTATGTGAGGACGATGCACCCAGAGTATGCTACTTATAGGAACAAAGTATTACCAGCAGAGGTAAACTTATTCATTTTCTAAAGAAATTAAGGTAAATGGTATTCACATATTTAAAAATATAGGAACCATTACTTAAACAGTGTGTGAGTTAACAGAAAAATAAAAACACAAAATAGAAACAGTATATCTATAAAGTTAATACATAAATCTACATCCTTGATTGTCCTATGGAGCAGGACCAGCAGTTGACCTTCTGTACCTACTTATCTCTTTACATCCCATCGAATCGTTTTTCAATGGTTTATTAGTAGAACAGCTCATATTTACCGCTAGTGGAAACTTGGTCGTGTAATGAAAACATTATTTACAGAGTTTGGGTCGTAATATTCATTTTGTTCAGCATAAATTTTGCAGTGGTGAAGTATATTTGTCGCTGAAAGGAATATGAAGTTTGGATGGTCGTGCTCTTGCATTCTGTTATGGGACTTTGCAAAAGTGTTTTTATAAACTATTAGGTGTGAGAGACGTGAATTAAGTTGACGCCTTTAAAGGAATTCCTAAATGTTTTGAAAAAATCACACAATTGTTTCCGTATGATGTTGATTTTGTTCTACGACTGATGCCCATTTTTAACGACTTCATGTAGGTATTTGAGATTGACAAAATCATCTATTTAAGCATAGTTATTACTGCGAGGAGGCTTGGGGAGCGGTCACCTCCTTCTGCGAAGCAGTAATGCTAGTGAAGGAGGAGGCGGGCCGCGCGAGGGAATGGTAAGGCCTTCGCCCCAACCGCCGCTACAGGAGAAGACGCCCCGGGCGTCGGGAGTCGCAAGGTGATCCCCAGCCACCGTATGCGTGGGCCTGCGGACGGCGAGCGTTGGGTGGCTCGCTGTCCGATCACCACCAGGCCCGGGTCGATGGCGCGTTGTGTTCCACGCGCGCCTCAAAGAGATGTCAGCATAGAAGACGGGGCCCGCTAGGACCAGAGCCTGCCAGGGTTGCAGAATTTGTTCGAAAGAGTCACCGCGGCCCTGGAACGCAAAGGGCTTTAAAAGGAACACGGATGGGTTTTAGTCAGTAAGAGTCTGACACGCCCCTCCGCTCCACCCAGAGCGGAAGAAGTCATTTGATGATTTCCAATCCTTAAAAAAAAATAAACAGTTATTACTGGGTCCGTCAAGATATCACACTAATGGCACTATCGAATGGCCATTTTAGATAGATGCCCAAAACTTTTGCAATAAAGAGAACACATAAAAGGTTTAACGACCTAAAACGAACTCCTTTTAAATTTTCAATAGTAAACGTTATAAAATGGCGCTAAGAGATTGAATTTAAATAATCATGTGAAAAATATTTCCTCATGTAAAGTTCTCGTGACGGCGCTTACCACAGCTAAAAGCGCTTGCACTCCAGGAATTTTAAATTGATCCCATAATTCTTAGAACCTTTCGCTGACTACCCTCATTTTTCGAAGAAATACGTTGCAAACAATATTGGATCTATTCAGTGAATTTTTATTTTTGACTAAGCTACTTAAAACCTGTGGGTTTGTTTTTGAATTTCCGCTGAGTGTTCTATGTTTAGAATTTGAAAGTGAGCTTTTTAAATAACCTTTTAGTGCCTCTTAGTGTGGGGTAGTCAGTTAAATATAGTCACTCTAGGAAGTCTGCTCAACTGCTACTTCTAGGACAAACATAGTCTAAGTCATTTCCTCCACTCGACTCGTCCTCCCTCAATCAAATTGACTTTTTAGGATTTTTTGTTATTATAGTTATTGAGTTAAGTAGAAGAGAGGAATTTCCCTTCCGAATTACTTGAAATATAGTATGTGTAGTACTTACAACGGCATGAAAAAGTATGCCATTTGGTTTTAGAATGACGTAAAAAGAAGTAAAAATAATTATTTATTTATTTATTTATTATATACTTTATTGTACACCTCATAATAAGAACAGGACAATCATACATAAAATAAGTGCACAATGGGCGGTCTTATCGCACAAGGCAATCTCTTCCAGACAACCTTTGGATGGATTGAACGAAGGGAGATAGATTTAGGGCTGTCAGTGTACAAACGTTTTAAACAATACTAATTAGATATAATAATATAAAATACATAAATACAATACCAATTTGTATACTAATAAATATCAAATATATAATTGAGACAGGAGCGGAAAAATTAAAGTGAAAGGTAATGCTCCTTANATAAAATAAGTGCACAATGGGCGGTCTTATCGCACAAGGCAATCTCTTCCAGACAACCTTTGGATGGATTGAACGAAGGAACAAACGTTTTAAACAATACTAATTAGATATAATAATATAAAATACATAAATACAATACCAATTTGTATACTAATAAATATCAAATATATAATTGAGACAGGAGCGGATTTTCCTGCGAAACAATTAACCATGAAAATTCAAAATCAAAATGTGAATTTCATATTACTTGGACCAAAGATTAAACCAGATTATTATGATAGGCGTCCCCTCGTTCCTTCCTTCCTTTTGCATAGATTTGAGACAGATAACAGGTCACAGCTTTCAGATGAATAGTTCCTGCATTTCGTAGACGTGATCTGAATTTTTAACGAGTTCCTGCACCGTGGTTGAATATCGGACGCTGGGAATTGTGTTAAAGAGATATCTTTGACGTTGCCAGTTGGTATAATAACCTAGGAAATGTTCTACTCTAAAATTTGTTGTATGTTTTTCATCTTTGGTTCTTGGCTTATTTGAGATCACAGACGCTAATGATTCATAAAAAATATTGGTTCTTCAGCTAAATCCGGTTCTACTGGAAGCCGACCCCAATATATTTGAGAAAAGGCTAGGCAGATGATGATGAGACGTTGATGATTCATCAAGAAAATTTTTATTGAAAACTATGTTGTATTTCTGACCGGTTTTAAAATTAGTTTAATAGTGATCGTTATTTCAAAGACTGATGAACATTATTAATGTCGGTGGATGGAGAGGGAGAGGAAAAGGGAGTTATTGTGAATATTATTTTCTGTGTCATGTTTTGTAAAATATTTTTCATACTGTATAAATTCAAGTTTTTAAAACTTAACACACAGATGTGTTGCTGGGGAGTTTGTTGCGCCACTTCTTCCCAGCTAAAACACTAGGAAGTGGTGACGGGCGGGCATTTTGGGAGACTGTCTTTATATAGAACTTTGACGTTCAAAAAGTTCTGGCACTCAGAATAATTTGAATAAATGACTTTTGATTTAGATTTTTTTGAAGTGATAACTTGTTATGGGAGGGTAAACCGTAACGTAACGTAACGTAACGCGTAACGGCGCCAGTCTGTCTGGCTGCCCTTTCTTTCACGCATACGGCAGCGGTAGGCAAGCTCTTCCTCTCTCACTCTAACCCACAGCGCTAGTCGTATTTCGGACAGACGCTTCCCATATTAAATAGTTCAACTTAGATTGGTTAAAGTTATCACTTCTGTCGGGCGTCCCGGGTCGCAACCGTTTTTTTTTATTTTGATTGACGGCGTGATGAATTGAAGTAGAAAACATGATGCGCCGACCCCAAGTAATATGCGAGTTTCACTACATTTCTATCTTAAGAATTAACTTGTAACACCCGTATACAAAACGAACACACTACACACTTGAAACTATGCAATACTTCAGTAACGAATGGTATTGTAATGTATTGTACAAAGTCGCATCTACCTAGATGCGTATTCCAAATACGGGTAGCCAGCGTACAGTTTAAAATAGGACAAAAATGCATATTTTCCTTCCAACATGGCCGCCCCGCTCTGTGCCATTCTAACCCCAACTTTGTTGTGTCAGGGTTCTGTGAGTGCCTTAGAAATATTTTCGAATGTTATTTTATTTGTGCTACCGTTTTTGAATTTTTGACCGTGACGTTAACAGCGGTGAAATTTTCTTTCCTGTTGGACTTTTCAGTTCTAGAGATAAGTTTGCTGAATACTGAATTCAATTACAAGGTACATAGATAATGTTCTCCTCATATTTAGTATGTTGATTGAGAAGCTCGTAGCTAAATAGCTCGTAGCCTTTTCCCAATTATATTGGGGTCGGCTTTCAGTCAAACCGGATTCAGCTGAATACCAGTATTTTACGTTGAGCGGCTGCCTACCAGACCTCCACAAAGCAGTAACTGGATAACACGGTACGTAGGTCCGGTCCTTACTTTACTCCTCACATAATATTAAATTAATTTTTGTATACCAAATATTGTAAAACCATTATTTGAAAAGAATAACTATGGAGTTCCTTGTCCGTTCTTCTCCATAAGAATCTACCTTTCCGAATGAACAGTAGAGCCACTTTATTAATTTTAAACTATTATTTTAACTGTAAATAATGACGTTCAAAAGTGCCGTTCAATGGCCTATTGAAATAAACGCTTTGACTTCGACTTTGACGTTTATTATTATAAATAAAATCGACAAGCATTGTGATAAAATATCTTAAATGAAATACTCAATAACCAAGAAATAATACCTACTTCAAATTACGTCTACCATTTAAGTCTATAATGACAAGTAATCCCCTAGCAACAAATAAAATAAATCGTTTTCAGAAAATAACAGATTTATAGCGTTTCGGGCCTGAAATTGGGCGGATATTGGGAAGGTTTGTGTGCTCAACAAATAGACAGAGTCCATTTCACCGGCAATGCTTGATAGACATTCATTACTAGTTAATGGTTCAGTTGGAAGGAAGTTTTGTTAGTTAGAACTAATATTTTGGAAATGAGACAAAGATTGTAAAAATAATAGAAACGCCATTTATTGTTTTTTTTTTTGTGTGGCTTCTCGCAGTTCAACCTATGAGGCTAATATAATATAAAGCCTCCAGGCAGGGCTTATAAAAAGAATAGAAACGCCCATATGAAATGGCTAAATTTATCGTAAACAAATCACGCGGTCCAATTTCGATAATATCAAGCTATAAGTACTAATATTATTTGGTGATAGAATAGAATAGAATAAATACACTTTAATTATATGCACCATATAAGTTACAGAAAATAAAGATGACATGTAATATCTGAAAGTGGAGAGTAGTTCGAGGCTTTATAAATAAAACCGCTCGGGTTCTTTCTCCAAGGTCAAGCAACGATTGCCGAGGTCGGTCCGTAGATGGGTAACTGTCTTGACATGCTCAACAAATAGAGAGAGTCCATTTCTACCGGTTTCTAATGGTTGATAGATATTAATTACCAGTTAATGGTTCAGTTGGAAGGAAGTTTTGTTAGTTAGGAACAATATTAATGTCAAACCCACCTAGGTTTGGGGATAAAGATTGTTAAAGAATATAGAAATGCCGTTTATCGGTCCGAATTCTCCCGTGTTATAGCTAAATTTTTCGTAAACAAATCACGTGATTCAATTTAAATAATTTCAATCTAAACTTATATTATTTGGAGGTAAAATTGTTTTTTAAAGTTAATCACCTTAAGTACTGCATGTCAGTCAAAAAGTTTCTTCGTTATTCAATATTCGATGATAAATTGCTACAACATAGCATATACAATTTTTTTTATGTAGGTATGTCCCAGTACTCGAAGATGGCTGGACCGATTTGGATTTTTTTTTGTTTGAAAGGGTTTACTTCCCCGGTTGTCCCATGATCATGAAGTCTGGAAGATGATGATGGTTGATGATGCGATCCTGGAGAAATAGAGAAAACTTTTCAAATTTTATGGGCATACTTGAAGCGATTTGGGTAGTTTTTGGAGGTGTACTTTCTCGGATTGGTCCCATTTCAATTTGTGAAGAACTGATGAAGAACTTCGGAGATAGGCAACAAAACTCCTCAATAAATGATAGCAAATGGATTGGGGTTACTGAAATCTCATGTCTGTCTATTGTTTATACTAGTTCATAGCATAACATCACGCCGGTACGCTGTGAAGGGGTAAGCACATGTGAACCACTAAAAAGTGAAAAAACTCTTAACAAAAAAATAAAACCGACTTCGAAATAAAAAAACAACAACTTTAATTTCGGCAGTCGGTGTTTTTGGTTGTTTTTTCGTTTTTTGATATCGACGAAAATGTTTCATTTCTGTTTGTGTGTCGGCGGGAAAAGCAAGTTATTAATAATCTTAAATACAACAGGGAATATGCACCAATTTTTTTAATTGCAAAATAAAATACTTATTATCTCTAGTAAACAATTATGAAAGATTTGTTTAAATACCTTCATCAGCGATGAAGTTATTAAGCTTCAAAGTTGACAATTAGAAAGAGAAGTCCGATACCAACTGTGACGTCAAATACTAACAAAACAGCGTTTTCGCCAGAGGGACAAATATATTTGTTTAAAATAGTAGAAAACTGTAGTATCTAGAATTATAAAGAGTGAGAAAACTTGAAAATGTATATCTCACCGGAAAATGGCAAAACTCCGTAAGAATATACAATATCTTGAGAGATTGTAAACTTTCGCTAAATTGTTAACTGAACATTTGGAATAATTTTTACGCATCAAAATTTGATAGTCTATAATCTCTCGAAGTCATTCCGAGAAATTGTGGACTGACATAAAATGGCGACCAATCAGAGCACAAGTCTACAATTTATCCGTTTTCGTGTGATAGTAAACCTGGAGCTCAAGGCTCTCGTTGGTATATTCAGAGAAAATAAAGACCAATGAGGGTTTCCAATTTAACTTTCACACCAAAACAGATAAATTGTAGAGCTGTTCGGTCGTCAGTTCACAATTTGTCACAATTATAGAATATAAGATTTTGATTCGTATAATTGCAGAACAAATGTTCATTTGTCAATTTATTACAATCTCTCGAGATATTTTGTAACCTTACGTAGTTTACAATTATTCGGTGACATATATACAATTATTTATATAAATAAATAATACTATAATAATAAATAAACATACCAATCAATTTTGATTTTTTTCTTTCTGTGTGCCTGTCTATTTCAACTTATCTCGGACGCTGGAACTCTCACTAGCAGATAGCAGATGTTATAAGGAGACACTCAAGCTACTTTTATTTTAGAAAAACGATTAGGGTTCTGTGCAAAAAACCTTTGAAATACTTGAACAAAGTGACATGTGTCCTTTTTTTCGAGATTGACGCGGTGGAACTCGCGTGCAACAGCTAGTTTACAATTTATGTGTATAATCTTAATCTAATTATATGTTTACTTTCAACAAAATATTGTTTTACATAATATTTGTTTTGTAAAGTAAATGAATCATAATGTTTTCCCCAGGGACGTCGTCAAGCAACCCGGTGCAAGATTTTTGACGACTATTTTAAGGTTCCAATAACTGTAGATTATAAAGTATCACAGACTAGCTCATTTCAGCAGCTCAAAATCGAAAATCCCAAGGGAACATACCACTTGTATCATCTATCTGTGATCCGAATCATATTTTGTTCACCATACAGCCTGACCCTGACCGGCAAATTACAAAAAACATAAGAAAATTCCACCTTAAGCCGTTGGTCCCGGCTGTCATTTTTGGATTTTTGAAGTCTATGTTAAGGATAGTCAGAAGCTATAAAATCTGACACCAGTCTTGCGGGTACCGTGTTACCCAGTTTCTGGGTTGTAGAGGTCAGTGAGGCAGTCACTTCATGCAACATACTAAGCCGGTTAGCCAGCCCCAATATGTAGTTCGGAAAAGACTAGACAGATTTTACATTATTTATTTTAAATCCTAAACTAACTATTAACACTTAATTTAAAAATTATTAATTAAATAAACCTTTAAATATGGCGTCAAAAAATTCTTTCGCATCGCTGTCAACTCGAAGTGTGCCTAAAAGGCTGGCGGCATTGCCACGTTGTATGGCAATAATAATAATAATAATTTGCGCATAGTTAGGTGGTTCCTCTCTCGGGGGCTCTGAGCACCGGTAGCTTGGACCCTGTTCCCGATACCGGTGGGCTACTATTTTTTATATTTTTTTAAGGAAATAAATGGAATAATAATAATTTATTTATTCAAGTAACAAGGACTCCTTGTGTTAGTAAACTTAAAAACTATGTTTGTTTATTTAATTAAAATTTATTTTATCCCATGAGAGATGGCACTGCAGTGATTGACATATATGCAATCGAGCCTGCCAGCGATCATTTTTAGTTAATCGTAAAATCCAGAAGGCAAATAAATAATTTAGGTAGTCACCTCCATTTCTAGAAATATCATCGTTCACACATTATCCATTGTTAAATCGGTCTTCCGAAAATCGATGTTTATTATTATTTATTACTACTCTTCACGTGTTACCAATTGCAAGTCACGCTGCAACATCCAAAGCTCGGACCATACGGAACACATCCCAATATTTCAGAGAATCCAGCGACAAAATAAGCAAGGTGGAAACTGGAAATAACAGTACGAGGAATCACAATTGGTTTAGGTGTTAATCAGTTTATTATTTAGTAACGCATTCAGCATTACTAAATTTGAAGGTATATATAATATAAAACCAGTTTGAAGGGTTTGTTTGTGTTAGATAGACTACCTTTTGTCCGTGAAAGATCTAGGTTAAAACAGTAGAGGATGAGTAAAGAAAGAATGGATAGATTGTTTAAAAAATCACATGGATAAATAGGAATTATTTATTTCAATTAGTCTGCCTTAAAAGTTGCGCATCCTTGGTGCGTAGGGAGACAGCACCAAAAGTATCCTAAGCATGATTGCAAGTCGCCTGGACTCCTGCCAGGGTTGCGGAATTTGTTCGAAAGAGTCACCGCGGCCCTGGAACGGAAAGGGCTTTAGAAGGAACACGGATGGGTTTTAGTCAGTAAGAGTCTGACACGCCCTTCCGCTCCACCCAGAGCGGAAGAAGTCATTTGATGATATCCCATCCTTAAAAAAAAAAGTGTATGTGGGTCGCTGTTGTAAAATTACTCATGTGTTATCACAGCAGGGATACACCTTTATTTTTTGTGTTGTTTGTTTCTTATCAGTGCTAACTAACATAGTCGTTAGTTTTACTAACCGGTTTTGAGTCATGGATACTTGAATAACGAGAAACTCTATTCTATTCTTACTAGCCGCCTCACTAAAGGGGCAGAGTAGGCTAGACACCAATATTGGGGGTGTTTCCAGAATTAAAAGCCTGTGGCACTGGACATTAGGATTAGCTTCTAACAGCGAAATAATTTTTGTTATCAGATCAACTTAACATAATATAAACAACGAGATTTTGTCCCCGACTTCGCGCATATCCTGTTTTTTCCCGTTCCCGTAGAAAAACCGCCTTCCAGTAGTTTTGGCTGTGCGTTGTCTGTCAGTCACTCAGTCAGAATTTGATAGATTACGGTTTCAAAGCTTTACAATATTCAGTTTTCATTAATACGGGTAGCCACATATCAGAAAACTCCTCTCCCATTCCGCACAAAGTAGCAAAGACAAAGCTCCGCAAACTATTTGCCCAGCACAGGGTACTGTACACAACTACACATGTTTGTGAACGTGGGCAAACATTGGCCACCAATCAGCGGGATTTGTGTGCTAACTGCGTTTGTTATTTCAGATATATTGGCCATTTGTTTGTCGGTTGGTAACTCTGGAGATTGTTCATTGGTTGGTTTAGTTTTAGAATTTGAAATGAAATATATGATTGTTATGGTATTGTTTGTTTCAGTTGTTCTATTACGACTGTACTGGCCCTAGGGATGATATAAGTTGTGTGTAGTTGTGTATAAATGTATTTATAATAGTACTAGGTTTTCCCCTCGGCTTCGTTCAGTTAGTTAGAGTTCATCTTTTCGCAAAGTAGCTTAAAACCATCTCCTCGGTCCTGTCCATCTCTGGACCAATATTTATCATAATCGGTTCAGCAATGTAGGAAAGAGCGCGTAACAAACAGAATTTATATAATCCGCCATCTTGGGGTGGTGGCCATATTGAAATTATTACAATATTGAGTATTGCGCATAATATTGTCACCAGAAGTAAAGGTGTGTGCAAAATTTCAGCTCAATCTGATACCAACAAATGGTTTGCAAATTTGGACGGACCGGTTACATACATGTATACGAACGGTGCAAAACGCCACGTGGTCTGTCCCAAACATCTTGTACTTTTGAATTGTTATCACTGAAAGAAGATATCGTTGTGTACAGCCACTGGCCATGAAACAAACGACAAACAGAATACTCGTATATTTCGTTGAAGCTTAATACACACTATTTCAAAAACTTTGAACACACGCAGTTGAACAATCAAATATTTGAACAAAACTCCACACTGGTATCCAATAAAAACTTTCACTTTACTTACTATATAAACACGAAAGTTTGGACTAACGGCTGAAATGATCTGAATGAAATTTGGCAAAGATATAGACAATAATCTGGAATACCACACTATAAACTGGAATAATACATACGCTATACGCTAAATACGCTTTTAGTCGTGGAGTTGCGGAAACAGCCTGATTTACATACAACACTTATCCCTACAATGCAATACAATACAAGGCTTATCCCGGGAGCATTTTCCCTTAGGATAATTACCGACATTCACGCGGGCGAAGCCGCTGGCAGAAGTTAGTAATGATATATGAAACAGTCGACTCATGTTTCGTAGTAACACAGCGGAAAAATCCTCGGACCGACGTAACGAAGAGGAATCGCTTTCCATATCATAAATCAAAAGCATATTGTATTACTGACATGTGGTCGCTACTAGTGTGTTTTCGCCTTTTTCGAGTGCTGGGAGATTTTAGTTTGTTATGTTGGTATTTGTTTTCTGTTTTCGAATTTGAAAATAGAGATTGAAATAGGTGATGTTTTAAAGGAATTTCTCTTTTCAGAAATCATAGAGGTGAGCTTTGAGCATTTATTACAATGGTTTTATAATTATTTTTTCTTTTATTTTCAGGTAAGCTTCTAACAACCAATATTTTTTTTTGCAACCTCTGTAACAGTAAGTGACAATTTATTTTATATTAATTAGATATTGAGTGAGTGAACATTTCTTTTTAGACCCGTCGAAGACTTTTTCAATTCCTTTTAAAATAATAATGATGCGATAGGATGCCCCATAACCTTTCACAATTTGTACTTCAAAAATTTTAAGCATTATTATTGGCCTTCATAAAATCCAAAAAAAACTACATAATCGTTTATCATGATTATGTGACATTATTTTTGTACGAAAATGATTTATTATGAGTTACGTTATTATAATTATTGACTTATCTGGACGGGATGTAGACCGGCGCCAAAGGGAAGTCTGGCGTCTAGGCTGAAATATAAAAATGCTATGAAGATAATAATAGTTTGGTAGATATTTTACGCTTGCCCTTGGCAGTGACGTCGGGAATTCGTCATTTTGTGCCTTATGTATCGGCTAAATCATCAGCGGCACTGGCAGACATTTTCCCGTGCACGGTCGATTATCAAATTCAAATTCAAATTCATTTATTTCAATCAATTGTAGATCATAACATTCACATTAAATTTCAATTAAAATAAATATACATAAAAACAATCGAATGAATTACTCAATAAAATTTAAAATACAATATTGGAAACAAGTCATAAAATTAAATTTAAATCACATTTATATATAAATTAAAATTCACAAGATCACACGAACACATTATAAATTCTCCTCCCTGGCTTTTTCAAGACCGCTATAGCTTTGAAACAGCAAAGGAGGAGGTTTGCACTTCAACGTAGATTAGAAAACTCTTCACTTCACATCGGAAGGTTTTTATATGTTTTTTGCGATGATGTGATCGAAGATGGAGCACGCTTTCTCAGAAGTAACCTATGCACTCTTGACTTAATTCTCAGGCTCTAGACTCCCAGGTTGTAGCTATCAGGAAACACAGACTATGGCAGGGAATTCCACTTCTTAGCTGCAAGCACAATTAATGTATTCTCAACATGTAACACGAACCTAAACAAAAAGACATCCAAAAAGTTCAAAATATGGTATTGACATGCACTACCGAAATGTGTTCTGTATGGTGTCTGACGTAAAAGAATAGCACCTTCCCGTGGGTGTCATAACAGGCGACTAAGCGATTCACCAGAAAATGAGCAGCAGCAATCTCTGCATTGCAACAGCTTCACTGCGATCGCCAACCCGCCTGCCAAGCGTGGCGATTATGGCAACCCCCCCTCGTTTGGGGGGTGCCTATATCCAGCAGTGGACGTCTTTCGGCTGCTATGATGATGATGATGACCGAAATTTGACGTGGTCAATCGAAAATAATTTGGCAGTTCAACAGTCAATATCGCTGATAGGAAGTCACTTTGTTTCGACCCTAAAAACGAGAGCATATCATCATCATCATCCATAGCCCGACTTCGTCCATAGAGGTCTGTGCCTCTTTTTTCTTATGCCTATCTCCACGTTCCTGTGTTTAAAACGAAAGCATATATCGTGAATCAAATCCAAAACCAAAGCAAAATTTAGCAAGACCCTTTTTGCCGAAAAAAGTCGACGTATTCCGAATGAAACTCACGAAATTCTCGCCTGTAAAAGCAGTAGCAGACCAACAGATGGTTCGTCACACATTTCCAATATCGCTGTATTGTATCGTTTTGATGGTCAGCGTCGGCGCCATTTGTTAACGGCGTGGCTGCAAAGTCATACAGTGTGGACGCGCTTTGAATTTTTTTTTTCTTTGCAGCATTTTTGTCGTGACTGTTGATTGGATTCCGTGTGTGGTTGTAACTTTTGGGTGTTAAAATGAAAAAGAAAGTGAAACGGTCTACAATTTGGCTGCTATGGCTTAGCTGTCTTTTTTCTAAACTTTATTCCGTTTTTGGAGCCTCTTAGTCATTCTAAGTGACTAGGCTGGGCCCAAAATCCAAATATTCTAACTAGTTATAATGGGCAACAGTTATAAGGCAACTTTTATTTTAGAAAAAGGATTGAATTTCTGTTTTTTTTATTTGAGATGGGTTTGCTCTTGACTCTAGTCTAGGTCATACATGACAGAGACAAAGACGACGATGGGGCGAGCTTACCCAGAAGAAGCCTGTTCACTCTAATTTTGAAGAGATTATGGTTGTTTGCGTTCGGTACACAGACGCGGGCAGAGAGTTCCACTCCTTTGCTGTGCGCATTATAAAAGACATTTGGAAACGTTTAGTGCGAATTGGTGGAATAGCAACAAGGTAGGGATGGTAACTTGCAGTGCGTCTAGATGTCTGATGGTAGAAGGGGGCCGGTGGGATGAGGTCGTAAAGTTCCTGGATACTCTCCCCGAAGTACAATCTGTAGAAGACTGACTGTTCTGACGTTCTGTGCAAAAAATCTTCCTTGTGGACCACAACCCACTTATGGGGTAAAACGATACCCTGATCAGAGCTTCTGACTACTTGTAACAACTTCATTCGTAAATCTTGGACAGTCGTCCCAAAGAAGCACGAACACACGTAAGGCAGTTTTTAAGGACATTTCTAAGGTATAAATGAGTCTTGGTATAAAAACAGTCGGTCACCCATCCACGGATCGACCTCGGCAAGTGCTGCTTAACCTTGAACATAGACAGGTGCAGTTGTTATTACTTCATCATATCAGCCGAAAGACGTCCACTGCTGGACATAATCGCCTCGCTTGGCAGGCGGGTTACCGATCGCAGTGTAGCAGTTGCAATGTACAGAATCCTGCTGCCCATTCTCTGGTGAGTCCCTTAGTCGCCTCTTACGACACTCACGGGAAGTGATAGGATGGTGCTGTTCTTTTACGTCCGACACCATATCTATGTAGTGCATCGGGGATGTTCGCACTATATCACACTGATGGCTTTCATGCCGTCATTCGCAACAAAACGGCATCCCTGATCTGCAGAATGCGTGGCAGCCGCAATAAAATCTTGACGACTGTAGCGGACAGGATCTCTTCCCCATTGTGGAGGTCCTTGGTTCGCAGAGTCATATAATTTTAAGTTTATTTTTCTAAAATTGTCCGAAATAAAAAATATTTTATTTTTTTTATTTTATTTATTTATTTATATCTATATGTACCATATCTTTCACATTACTTAGTGAAACACACTTGAATGGACAATAAAATTTATAGGAGCACGAAACTATATAACGGCTGTTTGTGCTTGTGAATTTAAATGTTTGTGAACGCACCCAAGATACTGGAGAAATTTCTAGTGTGGGGCAACGTTTCTCTTAAAACAAAAACAAAACCAACATAAGAACTTTACTAGAAATAAATTGACTTACATAAAAATATATACTTATCTTTATACTCATTCTTCTTTTGTAGCACACATTGCATTCAATTTTACATAGCACCGGGAACCGATCATGCGGTTCGCCCCACATGGGCGCTGGTACTTAGTCCTTATGTACTAGACGTACTATTTACCTGTTGCACTTAGTTCTAGTATCGGTTTATTCCTCTAGGCTCAGTGTATGTAGGAGCTCGTGGTAAAGTAATAACGGCCGCATGGCTGGCTGGCCGAGGTCGGTCCGTGGAAAGAGGACCATTCATTATCCGAGACGAGCTCGAATTTTACTAAAATGACTGGTCCGCACTATCATAAAAAGAGTTTTTTGTAAAAGGGAAAGGGGCTTTTGTCCAGCTGTCGGACGAAATAGGCTAGATAGATGAATAGATATAAGGTACCATTAAAATAGATGGACAAACTTTTAGAAATCATTCAGATCACCAAAATAAGGACAATAAAAAAAACGGGACGCCCGACAGAAGTGATAACTTAAAATAATCTGAGTTGAACTAGCTGTGGGTTAGAGTGAGAGAGGAAGAGCCTGCCTATCGTTGCCGTATGCGTGAGAGAAAGGGAAGCCAGACACGCGTTATGCTACGAACACTTACGCGTCGCAAGTGGCCGTGATCCTCACCTGTGAGGTAGTCCGCTTATGTACATATGTATGTGTGTGGAAAGAACGAAAAAAACAGCTAACGAAAATACACTAAAATTGTTGTCTTTGTTATCACATAATTCTGATACTACAAATGTGCAAGTGCATGTGACCACGTCAAGTACCCATAATGGATGTGTTTATTCTAGTGTGCCGGCAATTTATTACTTTAGGTCAAAATGAAATCACTTTAATTAGTGTTTTTTTTTGCTTGGATATCTTTGGTTAGACGTACTGAACGCTGTGTTAAAATTTGTCCATTTATTTTAATGGAACCTTATATATATTTTCACAACACATCAAAATTCAAAAGATTAATTTCCACACTGAGTCACTCTAGACTCTTCAAGATCCACAGCGGTGAATATGACCAATCACAGACGATGCAGTCACTCAACAGGTAATAAAGGCCAGATCTGCATTAAACTTGGACAAATGACTTATGCATTTACGCCCGCGACCTGTATCGCCGTCAAACTTCTTAGGATATTAAAATAGCCTCTATGACAGAACTGGGACTGCAATCTGTTATTTCTACCGACGACGTCAAAATGGGTATCTGCCTGGTGAATGTTGAACGAGGTTAGATGGCAAAGCTATTTGGGGAATATTGGGGATGTTGTTGGTCATTGCTTATACTTGTAACTGTTGTGCGGTTCTGCAAAAATCTCAATGTGTAAACTTAGGTGAAGTGAATTTGAAGTGAGCTGCCAATCCATGATGATGATGATGTGATCCGAGCGATTTTGGCCGAGGCGATTGCTTCAGCTCCGCTGTAGTTCGTGAGCTCGTATGTGGCTTATATGTCACCAAAAGTCTTTCTGAAGATCTTCGCACATTGCGGGCACGTGAGCACACCATCTATATACATAATTATAGCCAACTGCCGCAGGTGGTCGGGCTTTCAATTGGTCACGCTTGGCATCAAGCTCAAGGCGCCGCTGCAATTCAAAATCACGAACCTTGGTTTTAGCCAAAGTCCTCCACTCAAGTCTTTGAGCGGCTTGAGTGACTGCTCCGTTGATCTCGCGGTCGCAAGCGTGACTGCTCTAAGTCACACTTTTTAAAGTGACTGTTCAAACAAACAAACAAGTTGGATGGAGATGACAGTTCACTCGCACTAGTTATCATTTTACCAGAGAATGGGCAGCAGCAATCTCTGTGCATTGCAACAGCTACACTGCGATCGCCAACCCGCCTGCCAAGCGTGGCGATTATGGCAAACTCCTCCCATGAGAGAGGCCTATGTCCAGCAGTGGACGTCTTTCGGCTGATATAATGATGATAAGATGATGATGATGATGAGTTCTCACCGCGACAAGTTATCAGAATAGGCTTGATGTAACGCTAGGTATACTTTTAACAATCTGCCAAGCCCTTCCCAACTATGTCGAGGTCACCTTCTAGTCTTATTGAATGCTGCTGAATACTAGTGTTTTATATGAAGTGACTGCTTATTTGACCGCCACAACCCAGTAGCTGGATAACACGAGATCCCTGAAGTATGGAGGGGGATTCAAACACGTCTGCTCAAGACGAGCGTTTATTAACAACTACTAAAAGGTTACAATGTTGCTTATTACTACGTACATTTATCCACTTCACCTCCGGGGGTGAACGAAAAAAAAATCTTAATTAAAGACAGAAACAAAACAGAAAGGTACCTTTTCTTAAAACTACTTATGTTCTATTTTTTTTTGTCCTATCTTTATGTATTACATAGATGTAATACATAAAGATAACTTACCGTTTTTAATTATATTTACATTAATTCCTAGATCTTCCAACACTTCATAAGGTCCACTTCACCCCTTCGGAAGGCTGGTGTCGGAATTTTTGGCTCCTGACTATCCGTATGGACTGTCAAAGATCTACAAATGACAGCCGGGACAAGATGGATATAAGCGATTAAGAGGGCTGTTGGAGCCAGCATGAACCAAGCTGTCAAAACTGCAGAACAGAGCATGACTTGGGGACGCGTCATAAGTAGCCGTGATCCTGACAATGAGTGTGTAAAGTATTAAATGAATAAATAAATAAGCGATGATGATGTGAATAGAGAGACTAAAGATCTGTGCCTATGGTAGGCGCCAGATAAACTTGCAATAAAGCTTGCTTTCACTAATATCCCTTCGTAGATACCCGAACAATAAATTATGAACATTTTTCATTACAAGAGAACGTTAAGGATCATGATAGAAGTCGATTCAGGACAGCTTTATGCTTTCATTTCTGTTTTTGATATTAAGAAAGTCAATAAACGTATGTGAGTCAATGGCCGTTATTGAACATTTACTTGGCGCCTACCATAACCATATAACTTAGAATTAGAAGCCAAGTCGGCATCACAAAACATTTAGCAAACTGACTAGGAATTATTCCGGGAAGGGAAATCTTCTTTGTTAATTAGGCAGTTACTCGTATTAATATGTCCGTTTGAAAGCAAATATTGCTACTTTCTTCATCTTAAAAAGGAACCAAAAATTAAGTACAAATTAACACTCTTATTAGGTACCTATAATAGTCGGGCTATAAAAATATGGTTTCCTGCTGCCTGTCGCAAACGAATTGTTTTAAAGCTCATAATTAAGAGTATAGCATATTTTAGAGATTCATATGGGTATATGGATCTCTTAAATATGCTAGAATCTAAGGATAAATCAACGGAACCGCCCATCCGTCCGTCTTTCTGTCGTTCAGCGGGCTGTATACCAATTGAAAGCAGTTGAAATTTTCACAGAGTGTGTTTTTCTATTGCAGCTATGAAAAAAACAAGTAATAAACATAAAGACCTGTTTATTTGGCACACATAATCATGTGTGCAACACACAAAGAATGGGAATGAAATCACGATTCTTGTTTTCAATGGTACGGCACTCTTCGTATGCGGTCCTACTTGCACCCGGTTTCCTAACTATCCATGAAATCTAAACCCACACTTCAAGCTCACCACAAAATTAGCTCATCAAATAATTTCCATGTGTTTTTCAGCCATCCAACCATCTGTACCGCGTCAATACGATTATTTTAACTGTACAAATTCAAACGGCTACGTCAGACCGAAAATAAATCATTGGGCAGCAAATAGCTGAGAAACGACCAATAAAACTCCTTTGAGGTCGAACGTCTTAATGATTGGCGGTACAAATAAATATCATTCTCTGTTTGAGTTTTAAAAAGTAAATCTAAATTCAAAACTTGAATGATCGCGTTTTGAAATTGGAATGTTTGATGTTTTGAGTTTGGTTTTATTGTATTCATATTTAGTAACGTTCATTGAATTTGGATTTGAAAATTACCTATGATTCTTTAATTTAACCAACAGATAAGAAGAAGCACCAGAAAAATAGGTTATATGTAGATGCTTATTTGTACAGAAATCACTTCTGGCGTACCTGCGAAAGGAGAATAAAAACAGAGACACCGTGTGTAAAATTTAAAAGCTGGGAAAATAAAACAATGCACTTAAAACATCATAAAAATATTGATTTCTTTTCTAACGCCAGATCATCGGTTTCTTTAAAAAGATATTTAAAGAGAAAAATAAACATTACTAAAAACCATAACAATAAAGAAAAATAAATTAAAATCATAAAAAAACAACTGTCCCATTCCTAATTTAAAACCCCGCAAATTGCGCGTGAACTTCCATGATTTGAGAGCAGGTTTTAAAATTTTGTTTTTTCAAACGTTTAAAATTTAAATAAATCCTCAAAGCTCCTCGTTTTGTTTACACTGATATTGTGAAGGGACTCTGTCTGTTTGTTCGGTCTCACTGGAACGTGTTTTGATATTTGTTTAGCGAATTTCATTCTTTTTTGAATCCGTGATAGGTTTTTGTGAGCACCATGTATGTAGCACTTTTTCATTAGCATGCGTGCTTGTATTCTTTTTTTTTTCTTGGCGTATTTTTAAATACAAGGACCTGTATATTGAGGTGGGCTTCAATTTTACAATAAGTATGCCCTATGTTTTCTTAAAATTATATTTTTGTTGTTTAAGAAGCGTTTCAATTTTTAAGATTTTTTAGACGTTTGAAACTATAATTTTAAAACATACGAGAATCACACCTTCGTTTACAATAGCCTCCACAAGTAATATAGTTCACAGTTGAACCATGATACCCTACTACCAAAAATACCAAAACATCTCACTCACGATTCCTTCAAACCAATATTGTATGAAGACCTTTCAGTCAAACACATTCCCGTACACTATCTTTCTCTACAAAAGCATAAAGGCCCACAAACAAACGGTTCATACGTCAAACATCTAGTAAACAGTATTACGAACCGTATCATCAAAAGAACCAATACATCCTTTTCTATTCAAAAACCCTGTTTGGTACATATGATCTTCAAAGTGAAATAGTGGAGGGAATGAAGAGTAGGTTCTGCCATAGAGTAGTCAAACCGTATAGAAGCGACACTATGGCAATGTTTTTTTGTGCGTACGTCGAATGTGTCAAAATATACCCGCCAAAACGCACAGAACGTTTTGAGAATACTTTGATTGTGCGTACGGCTAAGGAGTGTAGTACCCTGCCGGAGTCTGTTTTCCCAGATGTACCTAGTGATATTTAAGTCAATTACTTCTAGGCAAACCTCTTCCATCATTGACGAATGATACTATGACGTTTCATTGGCATTTTGTTTTCATTGTGCGAGTGAGATGGAGCTTTACAGGGCGAATAGCACTATCCTTTTTGCTTTAATAACTTTCTTCATTTGTACCTACACTGTGTCCGGTTACAAATGGCTTATCCATTTTTAAAGTACGTCCTGGTACCCGTTTAAGCTTAAACTCGACACACTTATGTTACTCCGGAGATACTACAATAATATGGCACTATGGATCTGGTCTGATGATGCAGCCTGAAGGTGACCAAAGGAGCTCCTCAACTAAACAAGAACAGTAGCACCCCTATTGGGCTCATTGGATGTCAATTGATAAGTGATATTACACTGCGGTTCATTAAACAATTATTTAAAAAAAAATACTGGTATATTTTTATTTCACGTTTTCATAATTGCATTAACACGTGATAGTCTGGGTAAGGGCAGACCAACGTTGCGGAATTGTTTGAAAGAGTCACTGCGGCCCTGGAACGCAAAAGCATTTGAAAGAATATGGGTGGGTTTTAGTCAGTAAGAGCCTGAAGTCTTAGATACACTGGGGGACAAATGGAACAACATGTTGCGGAACCTGTCCCGAAACATATGATGCGCGTGCGCTCGCTCTCGGAGCGGGGAGCAAGCAACATGTCCCGCGTCACGTAAAATGTTGCGGTGCACTGGGCAACAAACACTAAATTTGGGCATTTCGCGTCATGTTGAAAAACATTTTGTTCTCTAGTGTATCTTTGGCTTGACACTCCGCTCCGCCCAGCGCGGGAGTGGAGACATTTGATGATTTCCTTTCCAAAAAAAAGGGGAAGGAAAACGGGAGTTTCGCTTCTATACTTCACTTAGTCTATGGCAGTGCCTACATGTTTCTTTGAAAAGGGTCCTGTTAAAGGAAATCTGGGATTAATATCTTAAAAGGTTTAAATAACGGAGGGTTAGGGATGTTTTCATATTTGTAGGTGGTTGTTACCTTTGCCTATTTCAAATAAATCTGTCACTGCCCTGAGGGGTAGAAATGTAAATACACTTCAGAAACTGTTTTATTATGTGGTTTATTTTTGATAAGGTATGACAGGTATTGAATTATTACATACTAGCTTTCGCATACGGCTATGCTTGCGTATTATTTTGCAAAAAAGTAGACTATTGCCGTCTCCAGGGCTTCTAAAATCGTCAAAATCGGTTCAGCGATTTAGGCATGAAAGTTCCTGGCTATTAATAATTAGCCACGAGCTCTTCTTTAAAAATAGTTATAATGGACTAAAGTATACGAGCCAAGAACGCATATTTACGTGTCCAAACATTCGTGCATAGTGATGGAAGCTAGTAATTAGTAGGATTTAAAAGCAAACTTATTAAAACAAGGAACTAAAAATAGTCAACATTTGTACGATGTGAATCAACAAACATAAATACCGCAATATCAAATTGCAATAGCCTGTCTTCCTAAATAATAATTATAAATGCAAAAGTGACTTTTTGGAGTGAAAACTTCTTTAGCCGCGTTGTACACTTTTTGGGATAGGTAAAAAATGTTAAACTCGCGTCAGGACACGTGACCTGATCGAAAATTCGTAAGACGGAGGGAGAGTAGACCGCCGGCGCGGCGTAGGAGAGGAAGTAATATCCCCCTCTCTTTCTACCGCGCGGCGAAAATGTATGCCTCAACGCATGCACATGCAATACGTGCGAAATTATTCTCTAACCATTCCAAAATATAAAAAATGCACAACGTTAATAATGTTCAAATTTTCACTTCTGCCGGCACTCCCGGAGTGCAACCCGTTGTTTTTTTGTATTTTTGTTGTTATAGTAGCAATAGAAAAAATATACACTCGAAAATTTCAACTGTCTACCTATTACGGTTCTTGAAATACAGCCCGCTAACAGACAGACGGACGGACAGACGGACAGCGGAGGCTTAGTAATAGGGCTCCGTTGGTTACCGTCGGATACGGAACCTTAAAAACCAAAATGAATTCTATTTTATATTTTAATAATTTTTTTTATAAATTATATTTTAAATTTTATTTTTATTTGTTGTAAACCTACCACAGTGTAGTCTTTTTAACCCAAAGGTTGACTGGTAGAGAATGCCTTGATGCATGAAGTCCGCCCATGTACCACTATTGTACATTAAGTTTCAATAAATAAATAAATGAATGCACACCCATTCCACTCCACAACTTTCTAAGCTTTTCAGATGAAACTGTGTAAATGCAAGTCAGCCTTCGCGTGATTAGTGTCCCGCGTCTGATCCCTCAAAGGAAGATCCTCCGACGAAGAAGTACGTTAAATTAGACCGACTCGAAAGAGAGCATGTATTTGCGGTGCAAGTTATGTAGGTCACACCCATCCAATCTTGGGAGAGCTAGGTGCATTTTTATGTTTATGGATAAGCTAACTTGTAGGTGTTGATATAAAATTAGATACTAGGAAGTGGTGACGTTAAAAAAATGGCTTTAAACCTAATTTGAACATTTTTTGAGGAAAACATATATAACAGTGTATGAAATATAGAAATAAGTTAATGATATAACATAACATTGGGTATTTCCAAAAAATAAACGACGGCTTCTTGAAAGAAATATCAACGCATTACAAAAAAAAGGCAAATGATGCTATTGGCTGCTGAAAATTCATTCAACCAATAGCGGCAGCTAACACGTCGCTGACAATATCTTTTTTTATTAATGTAGAAATATTATTTGTTCTAATAACACTAAGAAATATAGTAAAGAGGTAGGTATTTTCCTAGCAGTGGAACAACTAAGGTTGTAATAAAAAATAATGTAAAGACTTCCAACAAATACACGAATTCATTTTTCTCATGCGAAATTCAACATTATGTAACACAATCTGCACGTAACACAAAAACCCGAATTTAAATAAAGAAAGAATTACAAATCCATCAACCACGCATTCCGATTCGTTTAACACAATCTGTCACAGCACTGCTGTAATGAAAAACCTTGTAAGTAACAAAAGGTCCGAAGCAAAAAAGGTTACAAACTCGCGATCTGTCAGACAATGCGTACGTTCAAGACTTGGCGCCGTTCAGTATTGTGAGGGTAATACTCCTCCTGAAAAGGTTTCACAATTGAAAAGCCAGAGGGATTAACAGAGTTTAAAAGGAGGGATTTAGTTGCTCGTCCCGACCTACATTCGAGGAATGGTCGACGTGGGATTTTTTTTAGTCTAGTGAGCGATTTAATATTTTAAATGGTAGATACTCCGTTTTGATTAATGGGTCTTGCGACATTAATCATGCCCATTTTGTTCAATTAAATAATGTGCTTGCATTAGGACTGGTAAATTTAAAAAAAGACGATAATTAAAAGAAAGATACGAACTGACTAGACCTAATTAACAATTTTTTTTTTTGTTTGGCACCGAGGGTAAATTTTTTTCGAGTATACATTACCTACGGAAGTGTATGCACTCTCATAACTCTAACAAAAATATCGCAAGTAATATTGAAGGGCAAATTTACCTTTGTTGTTGAAAAAATGTTCTTCAGACAGGCAGACGGACAACAAAGTGATCCTATAGGGGTTCCGTTTTTTGCCGATTGAGGTACAGAACCCTATAAAAAAAATGAAGTTTAAAAAATGGATCTGTTTTTTTTTAACGTTTTATTTTAAGATGCTAAGGAAATGAATCCGTGTGTAGGCGTAGGTAAAATAAAATAATATCGAGAAGTTTGACTAGCATAGGTACCTAATAAAAAATCAACCCCACGTAAAGTTTCATAGCATAATATAACTTTACATACATCCCACGTGGTTTAGCATATCACGAGTCTGTTATTACCAGAGGTCGGAATTAGGTAGAGTTATTTATGTACTTACACTGATTTCATACAGCGAAAGATGAAAGTGGATATGCCTCTAACCCCGAGTTTAATTTAAAGAGCATTAAAATCCTGTGATTTATTCAATAGAAAAAGTTATTTACTTTTACACGATTTTCGTATTTATAAAAAAGGCGAAGTATAAGTATGAGAATTTGCTTAAGACTTTTAATGTTTGTATTGTGATTAAAAACTAATAAAAATTGTATCTTTGTTTTATTTGTCTTATCCTATCTCTGAGGGTTTTATTATTATTTATTGTAATATTGTTGACCACACGGGATTGTCTATTAGAAATCCCGGAAAGATCCATATTAATATCAACATTTCGATGCAAGTACATAAATAACTCTACCTAATTCCGACCTCTGGTTATTACCAACATATAAATATTGTTACATTTATATCCTGAAATCCTTTTATACATGATATTATTATAATGTGACAGTTTCTGGTTTTATTATAAGGGACTGCAGTCTGGTACTATCTGTTAAGCCAAATAAACTTGTTAAGTTAAGTACATTGACAAAGGTCAATGTACTTAACTGCAATTGTATTGGGCAAAAGTAAATTTATAATAAATTATGAACTAATAAACGTTCACTAGAACACGATAGAAGTCGATTCAGGACAACTTTATGTCTTTATTTATGTTTTTGATACTTATTCAGAAAGTCAATTAATGTATGTGGATCAATGACCGTTATTGCACATTTATCTGGCGTCTACCATACTGGGTTTTCTCGGGCTATTGAATAGCGATGCGTTTCAGGATCCCGATCTAGCTTTTCAAAATGCTTTGAAGGCAAACTAATGGTTTTAGACTTTGATCCTTGCAGATTTATTTGTTTTAAATACAGGGCTTTCCAGAAATGCGTAATCATATTTAAGGCTGATGTTGGGTAGTTGATATACAGTAAGGAAAAAATAACCGGCAAAGTGCGAGTCGGACTCGCGCACGAATGGTTCGGTACCATTATCTATAAAAACGGCAAAAAAATCATGTCTGTTGTATGTGAGCCCCCTTAAATATTTATTTTATTTTTTAGTATTTGTTGTTATAGCGGCAACAGAAATACATCATCTGTGAAAATTTCGACTCTCTAACTATCACGGTTCATGAGACAGACGGACTGACAGACAGGCGGACGGACAGCGGAGCCTTAGTAATAGGGTCCCGTCTACGAAACCCTAAAACTTCGTGTGCGGTTCCGACTTGCATTTGGCTAGTTTAATTTTTCATATACATATTTAAAAATATATACCTAATACAGCATTATTATTTTTATGCGATTCCACCCTATCACTGTACCCCAGTAAAGTAGCGTTCAAAAAAACGTCGACACTTTCAATTATTCATGAATACTATTCGATAAAGTTGTACGAGTAGTACATTGGCATGTGTTCCACCAATAACAACATTTCCACACTGAAACAATACATAAAAAAATCGTAAACAATATTCGCACATAAAAAATCTAGTATGAACCGTTTCGGTGTACCCTTCGTAAGGAGGTACCATTGTTTCTCGATTGGACGTCTTTTTTCGCTCAGGCTTCTTTCAGATTTTTATCTGTGATGTCTACAGCTTTAAAGTCAAAGACAAAACGTTTATTTTAATTAGATCCTTAAAAACACTTTTGAACGTCATTATTTGCAGTTAACAAATAAATAAAATTTAACTCCAGTGTTCTCTAGACTCACCTTTATTATTATTATGTAATGTTTTCTTATGACTATCCGACTGCTCCACTGTTATGTATTTCGAGGGTATGTCTAAATGAATGTATGTCTATTTTCTTATGCATGGAACTATTCGGTTTGAAACAATTCCATTAATATGGATTTTCACTTATAAATATAATAGTTCCTGCCAGCGGCATCGCCTGCGTATATGTCGAAAATTCAGCAATCGAACATACTCCTGGTAGAAAAAGTACCCACCCTATCCAGGTGTACCAGAAGTTAATGTAGTTTTTAGTGTTTGTTTTAATTAAATCACAGGTTAGAATATGCCACCTAATGTATCTGCTTGAAAAGTGATGTTTTTGGAACTTTTTGATAGTTTTTTATTTTTTTATTTGATATTGTTCCTTTACTGTATAGCAGTCACAGAACACCACCCTTAACTATAATAATAATAATAATATCTTCGGACAACTCACACACGGTCATCCAATCCCAAACTAGGCAGAGCCTGTGCTATGGCAACCAGACAACTGATAAACATACTTATATATTTTTAAATACATACATATTATAGACAATTTACACCCAGACACAGAACAAATGATCATGCTCATCACACAAAGATTTGTCCTGGGTGGGAATCGAACCCACGACCTCCGGTTTAGCAGTCAGGGTCACTAACCACTCGACCAACAGGCCATCGCCTCGCACTTCTGAAACATCCTGTATAATATGTCCTAATACAGGATGTGATCTCTCTATCTGTGTCATAGTATATATCAGACAACTAGACAGAGTTACTTTGTTGTACGGATTTAACAGATATCCATTTATAAAGCTCTTTACTTAATTAGCCCTTCCAAATAAACTCATTAATTTTGATCCAATAATTAATTTAACATAAATGCCAATAATCGTTATCAGAAGCATTGGATTGAAACTGTAGAGCTATATGAGCGAAAATCAATCAGCTTAATGCAGTTATTATCGTTTCAATTACTTCGAAGCTGCCGCGGCTTAATGTGTGAGTCGTTATCACTAAGTTATTAAGAAATTCTCTGAATATTCGTAGTAGCGGGAATGCTGAGTAATTCTCACATAGTGACAGAGTTATATAGGTACCTATAATGTCAAAACTAAAATGTACCGTCTCATTTTTCGCTTCAAGAAAGATTAGGTGGGAATACAATGATTTTCAATTTAATACAATCTTTAATATTGATACATATATTTTATTATTTAGTTATGGATATATAAAAAATATATATAACAGTATCCATCAAGTTACAAAAGACTCATAATAATTATTAGGTACATAATTACAATAACAATACAAAGATATAATAAATTGAATTAGATGAAATTTATTCTCATTTACATTATTGGTCATAAAAATAAAATAAACACAATTATAATTTTCTAACCGGAATTGTTATAACACGCAGAAATACCCGTTTCAAAGCAATGAACAAAAAAATAATTTTGTACGACCTCCTTGCAACTAGAAATAAAAACGTTAACATTCCAAAACCTCGAACAGAAACCATAATCCGTTCTTTCATTCGAGTTTCAAAAGTAGAACTGCAAGAGCGAAGCGCCTGAATGGAATTCTGACGTCACAGTCAACGATCTTGATTTATGATATTTTAAAAACTTTTTTTTCTTCTCTACGCCCATGGAACGTTTCCAACGTACACGTTCTCATCACGCGAGCACATCATGACATAACCATGCGAGATGACGTAGTTGCCTCGGAAACGGGGATCGGTGCGGTATTTTGATTGGGAAACCGTGTAGGAAGACTTGAGATGTTTCAAGTGTGACGTCACTTTTACAGAGTAATGTTTTCAGTGTTGTGCGTATCGGGAGTGGGATGGGTTTAGGTAAGCATTGTGTTTTATAGCTATACTCGATTAATGAACGGAGTTTAGTTAGTTCTCCGAATGCAATGGGCGAATAATCTTTTACCTTAAAACTTCAGTAGTAGCCTGTAGTTGAAGGGGTGGGAGTGGGAGTGTGCAGCTAGGTGCGACGCGATAATTCGACAACTAGTGACAAAACAGCGTTCGTTTCAAACTCCGTGAATGTGGATCCAAATGCCGGCATCAATTTTGAAGCCCAAATGAAAAATATGATGATGATGTTTTGAATTTTGTTTTTTTTTTGCCCTTTAGAAAACGCAGACAGAAAATAATAAACCCGTTAAAAAAAAAGTTTTCTTCAAAAACAAGTGACGAAAAACAACGATTTCTACACGTGTTTATAATTAGAAACGGTACGGTTAAGAATATTTCTGTTGAGCTCCAAACTGATGGGTGTCTCTAATGGCGTGTGGCATTGTACAAACAAAATGAACAAATGACAAAGAAAATATCTACTATAAAACTTCGTTTGCCGTGTCTTTGATGTTGTAAAAAAATATAAATAATTGAATGCTTACGGAGTGATGTAGTTTGCTGCCAAAGAAGTGTAGACTGAAATATTGCAGTTGGTAAGATCCGGTTTTGTTGAAATTATTTTAGACTGTTCGTTTAGACTTAAACATTACGTAACAAGCGAAAGGTGGTTGATCTATAGTTCAAAGAAGGTTTGCATTCTATAAATCTGGAAAAACATCTCTAAGGCTGCGTTTTCGAGGATGCGTAACGAAGCTGTGAAACGATGTGAACGTTTCCATCAGAGATGTGCGAGGTAGCTGAGTGGCGCGAGGATGCGTAGCGACGCTGTGAAACGGTGCACAGAAGACCGATGCGAGAATGTGTAGCGATCTCTTTTCAGTTTCTCGTTCGCGTCCATTCCTAGCACACATCCCTCACACACATCTCTCGCAAACATTCCTCAAACACATCCCTCGCACACATTCCTCGGACACATCCCTCGCACACATCTTTCGCTTGTTTTGTACGTACACAAACCTCGCGCCGCTAAGCCGTTTCTACCGGAGCTGCTTTTTATTGGTTCTTAACAAACACATCCCTCCCTACGCATCCTCGCTCATCTCTGGTGGAAACGCATACCGATAATTGACTATTTTTTGTCATTGATTATAGCCGTGAAGACATTGCGAAATAAAATTGAACGTTCTTAAGTACGAGAATTGGTTTTCTAGTCTGTCCGTCGAGCGAAAATTGTATGGTTTCTGTACCTTGAATGAAACTCTAGAATTAAGCATTTTGCAATGATTACTTTCAGAGGTACAGGAAAACTGACGTACAGACGCCAGGACATCAAGCTACCCTAAACTACCATATTTACCCAATCAACCTTGAACCTAAATTTAGCGATAAAGTTGAAAAGTTATTAAAGAAATTTTACAGATTATTATAAGTTGGTGTGCTAGCATCTGTACATATGTACATATGCACAGCTGTTCTTTCGAAGCTGTTTTACCAATAACTTTAGTATGTAGTTTGTGCTCCTTTTTTACCGATGTGAAATCATCAAATGACTCCTTCAGCTCTGGGTGGAGCGGAAGGGAATGTCAGACGCTTACTGAATAAAACCCATCCATGTTCCTCGAAATGTCCATTGCGTTCCAGGGCCGCGGTGACTCAAATTCCACAATCCTGGCAGGATGTAGTATGTGTTCCTAGGTACCTATTTAAAAACTGTACCACAACTAAGAAAACATAGCTGAGAAAAATCGTACCTACCTCGCTCCAAAAGTTAGTTGAAGTATACCTTCCCCTTTTTTATTTCCATCTTCTTGAAGAGTTTACCTGCCTCGGAAAAGCGTTTGTTTTTCACCTGTACTTCTATTTACAGCCCATAATAAAAAACTTGGGAAGTAAACCTGAAAGTACTTCGCGGAGGTACAAAAGTATTTTTATTAAATTATGCCTATGATCTTCGTACTGGAGCTCTGTTTGAAACAAGTTTTGGGACATGTTTCACGGGTGGTTTAACATCGGAAAGTATATTGTGACTTCGTACGCGCATATCCCGTGTTTTCCCGTTCCCGTAGAAATTTCCCGTATAGCCTCATTCATGAATGTGGCTATCATATACAAAAATAATTTTCCAAATCTGACTGGTAGTTCTAGAGATAAGCGCGTTCAAACAAACAGACTCTTCAGCTTTATTATATTAGTATATAGATTTGGCAAACAATATGGGAAACTTTTTAGTATTCAATGCTGTCTGTTTTAAGAGTTGTCTTGATGAAGTATTTTAGAGAGCAAATTAATTATCCCCTTTCTTTCAGTCCATTCAAAGGTGTTCTGTATGGTACCGGACGTGAAAGAATAGCATCAGCCCATCTCTTCCCGTGGGTGAAGTAAGAGACGACTAAGGAACTCACCAGAAAATGGGCAGCAGTATTTTTGGTGCTTCTGTGCATTGCAACAGCTACACTGCGATCGCCAACCCGCCTGCCAAGCGTGGTGATTATGGTAACGGTAACGGTTTCCCGGTTTCCTTAAGAATTTTGGGATGAATTATACACCTAAAACTTCCTCATGAATAACCCCATCCGTTGGAGAAAACCGCATGAAAATCCAATTAGTTATGTTTTGAGTTTACCGCAAACAGACAGACGAACAGACGCGGCTAAGGACTTTGTTTTATAATATGTAGTGACGCTTTTTTATTAACACAGTGACCGCAAACACATTTGACTGACCACATTGTCAAAGCCACAAATAGACTAGAAAAGCAGAAATACTGAGGAATGAAAAAAGGTTTAATCAAGCTGACGTGATGAAAAAAGACCGGCCAAGTACAAGTCGGACTTGCACAGGAATAGTTCCGTACTATAAGCCGTAAAAAAAACATGTTTCTTGTATGGGCCTTATTATTTGTTGTTATACCTACTCGTAGCGGCAGCAGAAACACATACTCTGTGAAAATTTCGTCTGTCTACCTATAACGGTTTATGAGATACAAGTCTGCTGACAGACAGACGGACAGCGGAGGCTTAGTAATAGGGTTCCGTTGGTTACCCATTGTGTACGGATCCCTAAAAAAAAATAGAAACATGCAATACTTACAGACATCTACGCGGATCGGATCAACGCGGCAGATACAAAAATATCTACAAGTATAAAAAATCCCATTGAAAGTAATTCGAATGTTACTAACTTTCTCCGGGGTTTAGCAGAACCGACATTTTCTGATATCCCAGGGGATACATTTTTTTGAAGTCGAAGCCTGTTTCCAAAGCCTTTGTGGTATCGAGATGTCAATATACTGTTCCGGTAAATCCTTTAATTCTTTAAGGCGTGATGTTTTTCTGCTTTCTTCGGAATTGAAGGTAAACTTTATTATTTTGTGGTTAGAAAATTGTTATTTTTAGCAATTTTGAGGATGCTTTGTTGGTTTTAAAGATTATTTTGGACGTCGTCTGATCAACTGCTGTCTTTTACCTATTGTCACTCAAAAATATAAAAGGTTTGCGAGGAAGCGGTCTATTGCTTACGTAATACAGTCGTCACGATCCAATTTCGAATTGCCACACCGATAATCGAAAACAGTCCTGTTTCTTGAATTGCCTATTTGCATTTGTGCAGTCAAACGATACTTTATAGAGGCATGTGGTACAGAGAGTAAAGTCTCGCGTACCTCCACTGAAAAATGGGAGGATCCTCCTACCAGACGGTTAGGTCTGGTGGGCAACTGCCCGATAGTTCATATTCGGACTGTTGTATATGTTCAAATCGCACGGAGAACTTTGCTTGCGCGTTGCAGGATTTCGTTGTTAGGTTTTCGTAGATGGCGCTGTACAAGTTCTTAGTTTTTCCTGTGGCGGCATTGATGCCGCTACAACTTCATGCACTGTGTGATCGGCTTTTAGTACCGTCTAATATGGCTGAATATCGTCGATTCCAGCAATCATCATCATCACCATCACCATCAACATTTTATGTTTTTATCGCTACATCCAGTTTAATCCTACGCGGCTAGATACCAGTATTTTACATAGATAGTCTGCCCATCTGACATCCAAGACCTTACGATTGTTACAATTATTCTGTATGTATGTACTATCGCGGACATTTGCGGCGAACCATAAGTCATAAGGTTCAGAAGTGGTTCACCGCAAATTTCCGCGATGGTACCAGTATCAAATAGGGTTGTAGCATTATGGCGTCGCGTCTGTCAGTAGACATAACATAATACCCGCACTGTCATGATATTGACTATTCTGGCACTATTTTTGTCCAAATCTACTCAAACTACACGATGTTCAAACAAGACTCACACAAAAACAAAGAACATTCCACTGTCTCAATTTCCTGCAACCCAGATTAAACAAAGTTAAAGAAACACTAGCTAAAGCACCACGTTACGATAACTGAAAAAGCGAGTCAGAATACAAACAGTGAGACAAAAGATTTGAAGCCACAAACACGCTTTGTAGCCAATCTGCTTAATGCAAAGCAGAGAACGAAACTCCCTTGTGCACTGGTTTATTAAGAAATGTAGTATTATAAAGGAGAGGTACGGAGACGAGTACCTATGCTCAAAGATCTCAACAAACGGATCTGATTTTAAAGCTAAGCTAAGTTTTAAATATAATCGGATTTATTTATAACTAGTTGCGCCCCGCGGTGTTACCCTTGGTTTATCAGATACTCCGCATGAATGTCGAAAATTATCCGAAAGGAACACACTCCCGGAACAAAAAGTAGTAGCATATGTGTCAATCCAAGGTGTCAGCTTCCTGCATACCAAATTTTATCAAAATTGGTCCAACCGTTTGCACGT
>NDFZ01003887.1:0-24984 GCA_002192655.3 Mamestra configurata
GCCATCTGCGTGTGGGACCTGAGGTTCCATCTGCCTATCACGTCTGTGAGGCATCCCAACTGTAAGTTATTGTAATATTTAGTGAAGCAAAGCGTGTACACCTGCCTGTACTTGGACCCGTGCGGCTACCTCGCAGTGGGTACCTCCAGCGGCGCCATCTGCNAGACATTGCTTATATTCTCAGTATCAAATAGTGTGGGATAGTGTTCTTTGAACTTTCGCATAGATGCTTACGTCTCGATGTGACTTGACAACCTAATACGTATCATACGCAAGATTCCTAAATCTAAAGAGATAGTTGAGAACTCCCCATCACTTCCCGTGGGTTTCGTAAGTAGCGACTAAGGGACTCACCAGAGAATGGGCAGCAGCATTCTCTGTGCATTGCAACAGNAACGCATTAATAAAACAAAATGTAATAAAATAATACAACAAAAACAATATAAAAAAGTTAAAACTCCTGCTAAAATGTTTAGACCAAAACATGTAGCAGCGCGGAGCGCTAGGCGCTCGCGTAACTCACTATACTACGTGGTTAGGCAAACGCGCTATCGGCCTTATTTCCANGGGCTATCTCTGGCCAGGTTCGCCCCGCAAACACGATGATGATCGTTCTATTGAAAGTGAAAAATCTCGCACAAACACGAACAACAAGAACAATAAGCCACTTTTTTTGTTTCAGATCAAAATCAATGTATAACAGAAACGCTGGTCCGGTGCTATCGATAGCAGCGTGTGAGGGTGGGCAATCTCTTGTAGCGGCTACACAAGAATCTGTCTTCGTATTGAGGTATGTATGCCTATTATTTTAGGGTTTATTTTAACTTGTAGATTGCCTCTTTTTCTTTTGGGGTTGCATTCTATCTCAGTGCGCAGCAACATGCAGCTAGGTGGTTTAGCCGCTGTAGCGACTTCTTGAAAGTGCAGCTCTTTATCAGTAACTGTACAAGCGTCTACACGACAAACTACACTAAAGCTGCAGTAAGCAACTAAGAGTGCAGTACAACGACGCAGGGCACGCCATGTTCCTCCTGCCTCGTTGTTGCGCCGCCAGTTCCAACCGCTCGGACATACATCGCTCCGCTAACCCCTTAGTGGCCGAGACTGTAACCACAGCACAGCGTGTAAACTCCCTTAACTCCAAGCTTTTATCAATCTCTACTCTACAGCAACTAAACTACTTTCCCCAGGGTCGACGGCACGTCATCCCGTATGAACCTCTCTCAAGGACGTCAACTAGAAGGTGACGGAGACGACGCGGTGTGCGTCGCGGCGCCGTCACATGGCGCCGTCATATCGTACGCCACGCTACTCGCTACTATTGTGGGCTGGGACTTGAGGGCTCCAGGTAATGTTAACTAGACTTAGTACTGTACATTTGCTTGCAATATGTATCTGCCAAATAAAGATGGACAGTATCGAAATATATATACCCAGGTAACATAAATAATATATCTTTTTTGCTACTGTAGCCTTAATTTTTAGCTGTCTAGAACAGAATTACAGTACTAAAGACTGCCTTGAAAATCTTGAAATATAGACAATTTTAAAGATTGATCCACAATTTATTTTTTCACAGGCAATGCATGGAAACTCCAAGGCGACCTGAAGCAAGGCGTGTACACCTGCCTGTACGCGGACCCGTGCGGCTACCTCGCAGTGGGTACCTCCAGCGGCGCCATCTGCGTGTGGGACCTGAGGTTCCATCTGCCTATCACGTCTGTGAGGCATCCCAACTGTGAGTTATTGTAATATTTAGTGAAGCAAGGCGTGTACACCTGCCTTTACGTGAATCCGTGCGGCTACCTCGCAGTGGGTACCTCCAGCGGCGCCATCTGCGTGTGGGACCTGAGGTTTTATCTGCCTATCACGTCTGTGAGGCATCCCAACTGTGAGTTATTGTAATATTTAGTGAAGCAAGGCGTGTACACCTGCCTTTACGTGAATCCGTGCGGCTACCTCGCAGTGGGTACCTCCAGCGGCGCCATCTGCGTGTGGGACCTGAGGTTCCATCTGCCTATCACGTCTGTGAGGCATCCCAACTGTGAGTTATTGTAATATTTAGTGAAGCAAGGCGTGTACACCTGCCTGTACGCGGACCCGTGCGGCTACCTCACAGTGGGCACCTCCAGCGGCGCCATGTGCGTGTGGGACCTGAGGTTCCATCTGCCTATCACGTCTGTGAGGCATCCCAACTGTGAGTTATTGTAATATTTAGTGAAGCAAGGCGTGTACACCTGCCTTTACGTGAATCCGTGCGGCTACCTCGCAGTGGGTACCTCCAGCGGCGCCATCTGCGTGTGGGACCTGAGGTTCCATCTGCCTATCACGTCTGTGAGGCATCCCAACTGTGAGTTATTGAAATACTAGCTTCTGCCAGCGGCTTTGACCGCATGAATGTCGAAAATTATCCCAAGGGAACATACTCCCGTCCCGGGGTAAAAAGTATCTTGTGTTATTCCAGACACCAATTTCATCAAGATCCCTTCAGCCGTTCTGACGTGATTGAGTACCAAACATCCAAACTTTCGCATTTATAATATTACTAGTGGTACCGGCGAACTTCGTACCGCCTCTGAATAAAATTATGCCGTGTTCTTGGTCGCGGCATCGTTAATGATAATATCGCTAGATAAGCTAATAGAAACTCGAAACAAACACATCGACCGGTCAACTTCAAAATTTCTAATTGTCAAATTTTCAATCATACTTAACCATAGATAACATTACGTTCAGCTGTCAGTTGCGTTTTGTTATTCCGTTTCAGTTGCGTTTTGTTATAACATTTTGAACAAATGAACGGCTAGACTGATATGACATGTTTTGACTGATACATTTTTCGTTTTTCTGTTTGTTGCGTTTTGTAATAAGACGGGATTAAAAGTATCCTATAATAATAATAATAATATTTATTTAAATCGAACACACGTGATTCATATTTTTGTTAGTAAGATTTATAAAACTAGGTTAGTAGCACGTTCCTATGTCCGTCTCCTGATTCCAAGCTACCTCCCCACCAATTTTCAGCCAAACCGGTTCAGCCGTTCTTGAGTTATAAATAGTGTTACTAACACGACTTTCTTTTATATATATATAGATTATAGTATAGATTTTTAATAACCTACACGTATATCAAACTTCGTGTCCGTCCTGACGACCGTTGAGGAGTTGCTTCGTCTGGAGCCAATCCTAGATGGAGAACCAGGTCACAGTTATCATAAAAATGTATAGTCATTGGAACTGAACCAATATGTCATATTATTTCAGCTTTGAAAGATAAATGGAAGCGGTTCTTATTGAGCATGTAAGATTTGACCTGAACAAAATAACAAACATTACAAGATTAATACTGCTTCCCTACACTCCCCATGGAACCTACATGCCAAATTTCAGCTTTCTACGACTAGTAGTTTCGGCTGTGCGTTGTCTGTCAGTCACTCATCAGCAACGGAAGAATTTTCATGTACAGGGTGAATTTTTAACGTGTCGCTACTAAGGATCAAATTCTGAAAATAATTGTTCTGAATAAACCGACCCACCCAAATCGTAAATGATATTTTTTTTAAATCCAATGATACTGTTGTAGATTCTTAGGCCCAATGTTAATAAAAACTAAAACAGCATCATAGATTTTTGAAAATTTTGTCATATGTTTTTTTAATTAAATAGTGCATTGTTAAAAATAAGCGCGTTCCTTAACTTTGCCATATGTTATTACTTCCCGGAATGTGATCGTTATTAGCGACACTATCGGATGGTGTAATAATACAGGTTGTTTTTTTTAAAAAACCAACCGGTTCGATTTCTGACTTTTTTTTTTTTTAAATTTAAAAAAAATCCAATCCCGTTTTAGTTTTCATCAAAATCGGGCTCGAGACTCCTTTTGGTGTTTTTTTGATATTCCTCATAGTTTCGGATTTGGTCATCTACGTACACTTTAAAAATTCACCGTGTAGGTGAATTGATAATAATATTTGTGTTTTTCTGAGTTGACCAGGTTTCATGTTGCAATTGACCCAAGTTTGCAGCAGCAGAGATATTACCATTCTTGAAGTAAAAATTCAAAATATTTTTTTGTATCTATTTTCCAGCGGAGCGAGTCCGTCGCATCGTAGGTAGCGGCAGCAGCGGCGGCATCTGGGCGGCCGGCGCGCGCGATGCCGCCGCCTGGAGCCTGGAGTCCACGCAGCGCACGCACGCGCTGTGGCCCAGCACCAACTGTGTGCAGCCGCTGCAGTATACTCCTGCTGTAAGTCGTCATCAGTCCGTCGCATCGTAGGTAGCGGCAGCAGCGGCGGCATCTGGGCGGCCGGCGCGCGCGACGCTTCCGCCTGGAGCCTGGAGTCCACGCAGCGCACGCACGCGCTGTGGCCCAGCACCAACTGTGTGCAGCCGCTGCAGTATACTCCTGCTGTAAGTCGTCATCAGTCCGTCGCATCGTAGGTAGCGGCAGCAGCGGCGGCAATACAATTCCGTTAACGAATTAATCCGACACCTTATTACCGTAATAAGTGCCCAATTCTGAATCACACCTACTTACAATAACTCCTTATCTTCCCAGGCGTCCCACTACATCAGCTCGATCTACTGCGGCGCGCGCGAGGGCAACCGGTTCGTAGTGACGGGCGGCTCCGACCTGCGCCTGCGCTACTGGAACCTCGAGCAGCCCGAAGACTCCTATGTGCTGCTACACGCTCATAATGACGCCTTGAGGCACACGCCTAATGCTATCAAGTACAGGTGGGTTTGTTGTACACACCATGGAAGCAAATCCATGCTTTACTTGCATGACTACTGGACTGATTCTAAAAATTGTTTCAGCAATGGATAGCTACATTATCAGCGAGTAACATAGGCTATATTTTATCCCCGTACTCCCACGGGAACGGGAACTATGAGGGTGAAACCGCGTGACGTCCGCTAGTACTTAATATTACAAATGCGAAACTATATCTGTCTGTTTGATACTTCTTCACGTCTTAAAGGTTGAACAGATTTGAATGTAACTTGGCACAAGGATAGACCATGTTCAGGAATAAGAGTTAGGATGCTTCTTATCCCGGGAGTATGTTTCCTTAGAATGATTTCCGACTTTCACGCGGGCGAAGACGCTAGAAGAGCAGAGCTAGTAAATAATAATAAGCAAATAAAGAACTTCTGAAAAATTCCAGGATACGACCATCATCTTTCTGACTTTTTGATCCCAAGTCTCTCTCAACTCGGGGTCCGGCACAACTAGAAGCTTTCCTGCATTCTCCCTCCTATCAACCGTCACGCTATCNAATAACTCGGGGTCCGGCACAACTAGAAGCTTTCCTGCATTCTCCCTCCTATCAACCGTCACGCTATCACTGACTTCCTTTTCTTTCATATCACTCTGAAGAGTGGACCAGACTCAATAATAATATTAAAAAATTAATTCTGAAATTGGTCGGGTGTCCCACGTGTAGCTCCTGAAGGTTATAACCTTATCTCAGATTTTGATTGCAAAACTAGACAGCCCATTTATAAAAGAGTTTTTTAACAATTTACGGCCGAAGTGAATATTGTATTGTCTCAAGTCTGTAACCAATCATCGGTCCAGAAAACTAAAATGCGTCTTGGAGAGGGCGAATCATAAGCGACCTTCTTAGACAGTGAACTAAGATTCCGCCGCACATTGACGATCCCACAACACGATCCATATGAAACTGTTACCTTCATTTCACAGGAGCCGCATTATAGACGGAACCACAGTAATACAAGAATGCTGCAAGCTGAACCCTTCTGCGCCGGCCTCCCTCATAGAAGACAACATATACCGCAGCGTGGAGTCGCGCTCCTTCTACCACACCGCGCCCATCACTGACCTGACCATGGTGGAGGGTACCAAGCCCTACCTCGTCAGTGCGGCCGCCGACGGAGTTATTAACGTGTGGAAATAGAGGCTATTTTACCCCCTAAAGATTTTTTTAGCCATCAATTCATCAGTAAGTTTCAGACAACATCAGTACATTGCCATGGCAACCATCTTGACATGACATGGACGAAGACATCAGTCTTAATTATTTACTATTAATTGAGTGTGACGCGTGTGTAGGCAAGAAGTTGCCCAAATAATGGTGTGAATCGCATTGAGTTTCTGAGGTAATGAAGGACAAGCGTTTATCCTTTTGAACGCCAGAGTATAAATGCATCGGCGGGCCCCCAACGCCAAGCCACAAATTCGCCATACTTTTTGTCACATATTTGTGACGTTTGGCGTACAGGGCACGCGCTTGCTTGTCATGTATGCGTGACAATAGCGTTCAAAAGGTTAAAAGTGATTGGGGTATGGGTTTTATACTATTTTGAGATTTAGCCACATGCTAGTTTAGCTAGAAAAATTGTCTCCAATATCTTAAATATCCAATATTTAAAAGTTATAAAACAGCAGTAGCAACAGTATAATAAAACATAATTGTAAAAAAAAATATTCAAGTTGGTACAGACGCCAGCACATCAAGCTACCTTGAACCTAATGATTTGGCGATAAAGTTGAAAATCTATTGAAATTTGACAGCTTGTAGCTTGACGTGCTGGTGTCTGTACACCTCTCCCATTTAAAAAGGTATATTCCAAGTTTTTAAGACTTCAAAAAAGGGTTATTTTTGTTTTAATAGCAAAAGATTTATTTTATTTCGTATTTAGTTCCTTTGTCTTGTTTATCTGTGATTTTCATTATTTTTCTTACGAAAGTATGCTGTGTGCATAATATTAAATAAAATTATTTTCACTTGTAGTCAGAGGAGTTATTGAAAATGACAACGACTGAATATAGTTGTATCAAATGTATTTTTAATTATATAAATTCTTGAATAGATTTATAATGTAACATTCATATTAATTATGATTTTGTTTGATGTTAGTTACGTGCGCCTTTCCGCTCTCGAGCTCGAAACTAGTCGGACTAAACCGAACCCTGCATGTAATAACACCTTACATAATCATTAAAATATTGTAGATAGTAAGATTCTATTTTTCCATAATACATTAAAATATTATCAGGCTTTTGATGTTTTACTTACAAAATTGATCTGTATTGCTTTCATTACAAAATTGGTTAATATCTTTGCCATTTAAAAAAAAAAACATTTCTGAAAATTTTATACCTATTTTCACAAACTCAGGACGACACTTAAATGAATGCCTATGTAAAAGCTTTTTTTTTACAACCTCAAGACTCAGCTTGGTACCGAGAGATGAAATTCAAGTGTGATTGTATTTAGGAAATCGTTCAAGTGTTTCCTAAAGTTAGTGAAAGCAGGCATAAGATGGCGACAGAATCTTAATACTATAACAACCACCTATTTCAACATACAAAAACTATTTACAAGTGTTGTGCTAATAATTTCTCACGTCATAGAACATTGTTCAATATGAACTTGATTAACTATCACAGATTATAATAATTTTCAACATAACTCAAACAAACATACTTTTCAATCAATTCCACAATTTCTTACAAAGTTACAAACTACTCTAGCTAGGTACTTATGGCGAATTCAATAAAAAAATGTGATGGTTTTGTTCTCTTCATAAAAACACTTATTTGGAATTCCTTCATTTCGTGCATCAATAATGCATGAAGATAAATGTCAATGTCTATTGCGTCATCTTTATAACTTGACTCATACTGTAGGGAATCCCCGCGGAGAACGCGTCACACATCGCTATAAATATTGCACAGTGCAATAAACAAATCTGACCACTGACTCTTGGTTGAAACTGTCGAAATCGCTACACAAATTGTCAAGGGATTCTTAACAAAGAGAGATAAAATTCTATCAGTAATAATGATTTTCAAAAGTACAAATCTTGGGGATTGACCAAGTGACATTCCCAAACATTTCGGACTTTCTGAGTCTAAATCACTAATAGGATTTCATTTCGCATAGGTTCTAAGGTCCATCATTTTCTGTCACCAGTCCAGAGGAGCTTGAGGGACTGTACTTCACTTCTTGCATCCCACTGAAACCACCTGAGACCGTTCAGCTTAAAATTCTACATGTTGATCTGCATTCACACTCCTTAACTAAATAACACTATTTGTTATCAGGCGTATCAGCCAACAGTTTCTCAAGATCCAACCCGTCAAACTTTGGGTTGGCCTTATTAGCCGCAGTAGCGATGAAGAGCTCCTTTAAGAGCTCCAGTTCTTTAGTCAGTCTTTTGGTGGTGTCTTCGAGCTCCTGATTTTCTTCTTTCAGCTTTTTGACACGTGTGAATGTGTCTTGTGTCTGCTGTTTTGATTTCACTCTGCTCTTTTTGACAGCCTGAAAATTAAAAATTAAAGAGTTAGGCTATAGTTATTTAACCTTTTGAATGCCACAGTCACGTATAGGTGACAAGTAAGCGCATGCCCTGTACGCCAAACGTCACAAATATGTGACAAAAAGTACGGTAAATTTGTGGCTTGGCGTCGGGGGCACGCCGATGCGTTTATGCTCTGGCATTTAAAAGGTTAAAAGAAATGCAATTGCATATGAAATAGGATTATAGTTAAAAATAAATAAAGCATTCCTCTCTCTTTTTAAACGCACTGTTAGGTTGTAACATTTGGCCGGTCCTTATGGAATATGTTATTGCAATTTTTAGTTTTTCATTTATGAGTAAACATCTAGTATTATTTACAGTTGATTTTCAAAAGTAAAGCAAATCTATGCTGCATGCAGCATTATGTTGTTTTCTTATCAGATTGCAAATATTCAGTTACCACAATAACAATAATTTCATCATCTCTCATTAAACAAATAAAATAAATCTACATTAAAAATGAATTAAATCATCATTAGCATCAAGTGGGTGTCCTAAAAGACCACTATTAAGTCATGACTTCAAAAAAAAATGTTTGCAATATTACAATCATTGCATCATCATTACAAGTATTTACAAGATGTAAATAGTTGCGCAATATTTATGCAACTTTACAGCAGAAATCACTACATAGTTTGGATGTGAATAAAAATGGACAAAATTGCATTATTTCAGGGGCCCCTGCCATGAGTCATCTCATAGAGGTTCCAATATATTTTTAAGGCTGAAACCTTCAAAGTTATTAATTTCTTTATGCCCGAAATACACAAGTATTAATATTTTCTGATCTATTAAAAGAAAATTATTACATTTGATTAAGTTATATCTCAGAAGTGTCTGAGATTCTAAAGAATAAGAATATTTTATTTGCATTTAAAACATGGTACATTTAAGGTCTTATTTTTAGAATCATGATCTAACATGTTTTGCCATTTAATGGCATTTAAAGAGGTAAAAATGTAGGATGGACTTTGCTGTTTAGTCTAGCCTTTACAGTTTATTAGTAAGAATGTTTGGCCTGTTTAATGATAGAGAAGCACCCTTCTTTCAGCGGTGGACTATTAATTCTAGCTCACTTTTCTATGATTTAAGGTTATGAGAGACATACCTCATTGTTTCTCTCCCTCTTTTTCCTGTACTCCTCATCTCCTTCGTCAACGTCGCTGGCTCCTCGTCTGCCTCTTTTTACAGGTGGCATGTCTAGGAAGTCGTCCAAATCGTATAAGGTCATCAAACTGCGAACGACTCTAAGCCGCGAACTTTTTACACAAATTAACTGTGAATCTCTTTTAACACACTCCTGTAAGAAAACAAAAGAGGTTTAGTAAACGAAAGTTAAAAGTTTCCTTGAAATTATGACGCAATTTTGTTGTTGAAACACGACATCATTGTTTCGAAATATACGTACCAAAATAAAGGTGCTGTTGCTTTATTGATACTGCTTTAGCTGAGAATTAGTCTTGATATTCTATATATGAACTAAACAATCAAACAATGTTCAATTATTTGGCAATAAACTGCTACGCGATACTTGTTTGAATGAATATGAAACTATGATGAATGAATGAATATTTCTGCTGTGCTAGATAGACTGGTGTGTGTGGACTGGTGGACTATAATATGCTCCCAAAAAACACGCAATAATGTTGCCTTTTTCTTTTTCGGACACCCTAACAGGTAATTAGACTGATATTTTTTTTCTTGTAACTTTTAAATACTTAATTAGTAAAACAGTTCAAAAATACCTGTGAATTTATTATTACCTGTTTATAGCTTAAATAAAATTAGTTTAGATCGAGTCAAGCCCTTAGATTTCAAATATGTTTTTCTCATGTACCCACTGATATAGGGAACTCCTCTTCGATTGGCAAGACAGCTTTCGAACTGCCAAATAGATATGACGTCAATACTGTTAGATGCACTAGGGATGTGATGTCCAAAAGATGTTATTGACAATCGCAAGCTGATGTAATAATCGAGTGAGATGAATATACGCGATTTATATATATAAATACTAAAAGTATATACTAAAAGGAAAAACAATATATAAATCAACTCAAATTTTAAAGATTGTTATTGCCCATTTTACCTGAATGCCTATGTTCCAACCATGTTTTTTTTGCTTATGCCATCCAATTCCGATTATGTAAACGGGATAGTGCTATTCGCTATGTATAGCTCCGTCTCCCTCTTAGAGCGGAATCATGATTGTTTTAAGACTTCATAGTAGGGCCTCGGATAATCTTTCAGATTAGATACGACCATAGAGAAAAGTAATATATGGTAGATAATTTCTTTCAGGTTGGGCTACAAGCGCAGCTTAGGTATTCAGTAGATTTTGCACTCGATAGATAGAGTCCAGAGGTTGCCGAGGTGCAATTGATTAGGGATAAAGGGATTACCCATAAAAAAAAAAATGGAATACAGGGTTGTTTAGAACATTAAAACCAGTTTTTTTTGTAAAAATGTATTNGTAATCTTTCAGATTAGATACGACCATAGAGAAA
This sequence comes from Mamestra configurata, assembly GCA_002192655.3. NCBI lineage: Eukaryota > Metazoa > Arthropoda > Insecta > Lepidoptera > Noctuidae > Mamestra > Mamestra configurata. The sequence continues at coordinate 10,842 of NDFZ01003887.1, forward strand.
AGTAATATATGGTAGATAATTTCTTTCAGGTTGGGCTACAAGCGCAGCTTAGGTAGGTATTCAGTGGATACTGCACTCGATAGATAGAGTCCAGAGGTTGCCGAGGTGCAATTGATTAGGGATAAAGGGATTACCCATAAAAAAAAAATGGAATACAGGGTTGTTTAGAACATTAAAACCAGTTTTTTTTGTAAAAATGTATTTGCTATGTTATTATGGGTTTGGTTTCTCTTACCACATTAGTCTGATATTTCATTTAAAACAAAAAATAATGTAAAGCTGCTAATCATAATAAGTTGGTAAACAGATGACACTTCTTATAAATAAAATCTCATACAGTACTTTTATATTATTATCAGTTTGTGAATGTACTTTTAAAATCAAAGTACTGAAATGCATATTGGGATGTAGCTTAGTTTTTTTACAAGAAATCTTTCAAAAACATTTTTTGATGTTAATTTTTATATCTGTTACATACATAACAACAATACAACCATTTTATAGTACAGATGAAACATGCTCCAGAAACTATGAATAATTTCAAGGAAAAAGTAAAAAAAAAAATCATCCCTCTTTAAAATTTTATTTAATTGCAGAAAGTTTTTATTCCAAAATATTTCACAATAAAAATTTAAAATGTCTTGGTATATTGTATATATATATATATTTTCATTCATCTATGGGTTTAATACCATTTCTAAGTATTTTTTTCATTCAAAATGAAACCATATTTGACTAACAATTTAAAAAAATAATTGAATCACTGATTTTAGTATTTAAATCTAGTCCCGTATATAATTCTTAAGATAAAATTTCAAATTCCCTTTGTCTTATAGTGTAAAATATTGCCTCTTTTGTACTAGCGTTACTTAGTTAAGGAACTACAATGCCTAATATTTTTAATATTCAGCATTTTGCTCAGTTAAAAGTGCGATTTATAGGAAAAACATCAGTTCAAATCAGACGATAACAAATAAGCTCTTTCATCAATACAAGTATATTTTGAACGAGATTTAAAAACATATTTTTACAGAAACTGCAGATTAAATAATTACAAAATGCTTTGTTTGCTTCATAAAATGATATCTGTAGGTACCTATTACAGTAACATGCATTTAATAGTGCAGTATCACATATTGATAATATAGGCATATTTATCAGCTAGAGGTGTGTTTATCTTAAAAAGCATGACATCTCAAACAAAAAAAAATCTATCGTCATTATATTTGCAAGTCATTTGATAAACATAAATAATAAAGGCAAGCATTTAAGCAAGTTTTGCTTTTATTGATTCATAGGTGATAATTGAATTATATTATTATTTATGTATAACAAATTCAAATTTTATTTCTCTACTGCTCTAGCATCCTATTTTGTAAACAAATTATTAATTGATGGGTCATTGTGCTAAAAAAATTACACAATTAAAATAAATAACTTCCATAGGTAAGATTACAAACAAAAAATAATTTCGAAAAAATGTCCAAATATCTCTAGAATGACCCCAATTTGAAAGTTTAATAAAATTTACTGTACCTGACGGTACGAAATAACTGTCAGTATACATAGTATACAATAGTACTGGTTTATTGCCACTACGCACTTGCAACCTTATCACTGATGACTGTTTTACAATTCAAATAATAACATATATATGTAGGTAGTTATACATACACTTTGTTGTTGTTAAATAGAGTATAGTCATCTTGATTACAGTTGCCAGATAATAATAGCTTATTATTTCTTCTAATTGAGCCACAAAACACTGAATTTAGCTTTCCCGGTGATCACTTTCACAATATATCTTCACCACTATTGCAAGTCTATAGAAATTATAACTAAACAACTATTTCTTATCTTCTGGTATATCTTCTAACAGTTTGTCCAGGTCTATCCCTTCAAGTTTTGGATTGGATGCGTTTGAAGCGTGAGCTAAAAATAACTCTTTTAGAAACTGTAACTCCTTCGTTAGTGTTTTCACTTTTTCTTCCAACATTTGGTTCTCTGCTTTTAGTTTGTTGACTCGTGAGAATGTTTCCTGTGTCCGCTGTTTTGTCTTGAATCTGCTCTTTTTTACTGCCTGAAAAGATTAAAATTATTCATTATTATCACTTTTAACACTTAGCTGAGCACAGAACATAGTTTTATTGCATCACTTGGGGTCTCTGTAAACAGTATTACTAAGTAATGACGCAAAAACAATTAAACTGTTTAAGTACCATTATTTTTTGATAAGAAAACCAGCACTGTAACAATAACTATAAATTCATATGATTGTAATATCACAAACACAACATGGTCACTGTTATTAATTAAAGAATTATCACAGAAATTAAATGAAACTTAAAATAAACTGAGGGATAGAACAAGCTTTGTAGCCAAGCCATTTTGAAATAAACAATACTGTGATAGTAACACAAACAGTTATAGTAGAACTATTGCATAATGATTACGGAACATACACATCAAATTGCACAATATTTTTTTAATCTTTTTATAGGAAATAAGTACCAACTACTACTCTATAATAGTGTCAGAGATAAGGAGAATATTTGGCAGTTATTTATGTAAAAAAACAGTTATTTAAAAAAAAAATCTTACACAATATTATGTTGAAAGAATATTATGGGCACATAATTTATGCAGAACATTTTCCTTATTGTTTCCTTCATTAAATTTGGTTGGGTAATTCCTGGAACTCCTCATTCAATATTTTATTTTAAATAGGTACCTAAATGCTTCTTGGTAAATTGTTATGATTCAGATTTTATAAAAAAACTGTGGTTACTGTAATAAAACAAAATATGATTTATAAAATCTAGTTTATAATAATAAAATGGACAGCTTGCCTGAAATTGTATTTTTACATGCTGATCCGGATTATGATAAGCTGGGGAGATAGAGAGAATATTACATCCAGCAACATTTATGGTTTCCTGAAGAATACCCTGACTGACTCACTTACAAACAATAATCATTCTGTTAACTGCTGTTACTTCCCTAAGATTGTAAGTCCTAGCTTGGTGGGAGTCTTTACTGGCTGGATACGAGCCCTGTATGATTATTTTTCTTTTAAAGCATTAGAACCCTTACCTCATTATTTCTGTCTCGCTTCCGTCGGTAGTCGTCGTCCTCATCGTCGGCGTCGCTGATTCCTCGCCTCCCTCGCTTGTTAGGAGCCATGTCGAAGTAATCTTCGAGCTCGTCTAATATCATCAAATTGTTTATACGACTAAAGCCGCACTTTGCTCACAAATTTCCCTAAAAATCACTTCGAAAACAATCCTTAAAGAAAAGCGAAGGTTTTGAGGAAGGTTGTAGGTCTTTTTAAAGAGTTTTAATGAGAAATTATGACACTGTTGTCGATCTGGATCACTTTAACTCGTGTTATTGCACAACTTACTTCACAGTGCAAGACAGTTTTTGTGTTTCTATGTAAATAACTCTTTATAAATTTTTATCTTGATTCACTGGATCTGAAACACAAACAAAAATAACACACTTTTGCAAACAGTTCCTTTATTTACTCATGTTTACTCTCTTGATGCGTAATATTTGAAAGCAAAAATATAAATAGCTCAGAAAATGTCAGTTGACGTCATTTGAGCAAGTTTTTGACGTCACACGTCACTATAGTCGTAGGGATTTCATCATTCGTTCCATGAAATTTTTTTCTAACGAGATGTTTTGTAGAAGGATTTTGCTTTCGATTAAAATAATCGTTAGAGATTTTTTGTGCTAACTTCAGAAATAAACAAGTTATAATGAAAACATCTCTTCTGAATAAACGATAAGCTAGAACAATTTGTTTTAGTAATTCGAAAATAAAAACATTTTCCATCGATACTTTTGCTCTTGGTTGGGAATTTGTTGGACATCCTTACCCATCGTCTGACGTTACTGACAGGGAGTTATTGGCGGGATTTTCACTCGGCTTAGCGGCTATTCTAATTATTCGCAAATATTGATTCCTAGTGTATTATTGTGGAGTAGTTTTGTGTCTAAAGTGTCCACGCAACTGGTCAATATGTTGAATAATAATTAAAACAGGCGCGATCTCAGTAAGGTTGAGTAAGAATTTTACTGTAGTATAGACTACCTCAGCGATGCTTGCCGAGAAGGCTGCCTCGATATATTTGCTGCTAAATACTCGAACAAACAATAAAATCTGTTACATCCACATTCTACTGCAAAACAAAGAGGTTTAAAAAACACTAAAAACTTAAAGGCCTCAGTAGCCAGGATATTAAATTAAAAAAAAAGCGTAACTGACATTACAAACGCTGCGTTCAGAAATATCTTATTTGGTTTCAGCAGTTGCGTTCACTTTTTACTTAACCGCGACGGTAAAGACGAGTATATTATGTTTATTATGTGTATCTGGTGGTAATTTAATAATTATACCCTCAAAGGATTCATCGGATATCATGCGTGTTTTCAACGCACTGTTTCGTCTTCATTATTTGTTTACGTCTAAATAGAAAAAATACGTGTCCAATGTTTTCGGAAATCTATCTGATATTTATTCAGTAAAATACTATGTAGGTATTGCTGTTAGTTAATATTTTTAATTTAGATGTATGTGTACCTTTGTGGTAGTAACATCGCATTGGCGTTACAGCTGTTAAGGTGCTATAAACTACATTTTTATGAATAAAAAAGAAAAAATTCAAATTCCATTGCTGCCCATTACTTATTTTAGGGCCTTGCCGCTGGCAGAAGTTAATACGTCCGGGACTACCGCAGGACCACCAACGCTAATCGCTTCCATATTTGGTAAATAATTTTATTTATTTTTTATTTAAAAAAAAACGTTACCCCACACTAGGAATTACTCCTGTGTTGTGGGTGCGTTTACAAACATATATATTCACATACACAAACAGCCAGACCCGGAACAACTATTTGTAGGCCATACAATTAATTGCTCCGTGCGGGAATCGAACCCGCGTCACGCAGCGCAGCAGTCAATCGCTCAACCACTTCGCCAATCGTGTCATCAAATTAAATTAGTATTCAATTGGTTCTAATTAGTACTCAAACAACAGAATTATATAAAATAACGGGAAAAACGGCATATGCGCGTACGAAGTCGCGGGCAAAACCTAGTTAGGTGTGAAAAGGTAAGAACACAGGTTCATGGTACAAAAGAATAAAACAACAGAATATCAGACCACAATATAATTCTTTCTTTACGATAAACTTCTAACAATTTACGTAAATCTTATTTACACAATTAATGGAAGCATCGAATGCTAAACTTTCTAATACTGTAATGCTAACCATTGTCAATACATGTTATAACTATACAAAATAATTAAATTGAAGGGAAAATTCTTTAATCGAAAAATTGTTATTCATTCGATTTCCTACTAATCGAGAAAGAACGCAAAGAAATTATATTTATACATGTTACATCACAGAAGAAAACGAGAAAACTTAGTCCCATCGAAAATAATCGAGTATGAATCGACTATGAGTAACACATAATCGACTAAACAACTGACAACTAAAAAGTTAATGCAAAATGGAAAGTATTAATTAATAACATTGAGTGTATCTAGCGCTGTTTCTCACTTAGAATTGTAAGCCCATTTCAGTACCACACCAAGACAAGCCTCTCTCTTTCTTTAAGACCGAAAAGTACAGCAGAAGACAACTATTACCTAAATCAACTGTAGAGGAATGTAGCACTAACTGCCTTTTAGAATTTAAGTTAAATTTAGCTATTTATTGTAGACCTTTGACAATCGCAACGGGAAGAAGCCAGACAATTTGACACCAGTCCTTCCAAGGGGTATGGTGTCACCCAGGTTCTGGGTTGTGGAGTCCAGATAGACTCCATTTTAGATACTGGTATACAGCTTTATCCAGTTAGTCTGGAAGTTGTCCCCGATAAACTGGGAAAAGGCTGGGATGGTGGATTAACCTAAATTTAGTTATTAATAATGTTGTGTTCTTTACCATTTTTAGTTATTAAAATGTGTGGTCTAGCAAATTTTACAGAGAGAGAAACATTAGGTATTCGGACTGGAAAAGGCTCAGAATAGTCACTACTCACACAACGGCAGTGATTTTCACACAGCAATGTCTACACAAAATCTAGATCCTTCTATCATATCACAGAACATACAAATTCAAATACAGAACGCCCTTCTTCGTTGAAGTCTGACAAAAATGAAACGACAGTCTTTATGAACCAGAAATTCTACAACGGATTAAAAGTAGCATCAGTAACTGCGTTATATAAAAGAAAAACAATGAACTCTTATATTCTAATGTTAGCCTATTGAGAATAGACCAGTCTAATGGTTATTTACATATTATAATGAACGATTAAATACTTTAATTGTTGCGTTATTGGAACTATATTTAAATATTATGACATAAAACATATTTCGACCTTGCTATATTGTCTTTAGACCACATGGTTTTAGATGTAGTAGTTTCTATTTTGTTGGACAACTGCAATGATTTTAAGAAAGTAGAAGAAATAAAGTCAGTAGGCCGAATGGCTTTAGTTTAGGAGTAATTCAAATCAAAGCAGTTGTCGGACAAAACTGGAAAATTATTGCCTTATATTGGATGTTAACATTCTGTATCATTAATTTACTATAGTACTAGTTTGGCCTCTGTGGCATTTTACGATGAAATGAAACGTTAAGGAAGTAGGAGTTAGTTGTGAACTAAAGGACTAATTTTCCTTGCCCCGTTTCCACCAGCATTAGGCAATGAATGCCTAAATATTATTACACTGTGGGTTTTTCAACTCTCAGCTCTGAGTCGAGCGATGAAAATGTAACAGCACGCTTTTGACTCTGAGAACTTTTGTCTTTGAAATAGTGTCTGTGACAAACGGGCATGTATATTATGATGATTAGTCAAGTTCCATTCCATTGTTAAATACTACACAGGTCTTCGGTATATCATACATGACTAATTTGAAACATTGGAAAATTTATTAATTTCTCTATTAACTGAACAAGTCTACTAACACTGTATTTTAGTCAAAACATAGTTAAATAGTAATTTGGGGTAAATGCTTTTGACACAAAAATACAGCTTCAGTTATTTTGATTCATTTTGTGCTCCTAAACCGCGGACGTAGGTTTGCTACGTCTTATAAAGCTAGAGTAACATTAATAAATAAACAATATAGATAATAAATACATAGGTAGGTACTTGAAAAATATTTAAGACAAATCCATAACAGGAACATTTTTTTAACAAATATTTCGTATTTCATTTGGTTTCTACTGCGCCTTTGAGAATTTATTGTTAGGCGAAACCTGTTTAAGTTAAGACAGGTACTTACCATTTTCACAATATCATAAAACGAACACTTATAAAGTAAATTTTACTTATAATTCCATTAAAACATGAGTGGAATTAGAACTTTAACATTACAATAAAATATGAAAACAAAGGTAATATCTAGGTAGGTACAAATCAACATACACAAAATAACAGGCTTGTAGGATGGCATGTACATTTAGACAGTCATCGAGTAAAAAGTTCAGCTTTGTAGAGCGTCATCTCTGTCATTCATTTGGGTGTCCCTTTTTTTAAGCTCGATGTATCATTAAATCAAGTCCTAATACGTGTAACAAGTAAAATTGGTGTAAAGAATTTACGTATTTTAAATATAAAACAGTAGTAAATAAATAATTACTAAAACAGTAGAAACCGTTGGATAGTCAAACTATCGAATACAGTATGTTTTCCGTTACGAAAATATTTTTTCCCGTTTTTCTAAGCTCGCGACTTGTACATAGTTGTCGAGACAAAAATACGTTTTTCTATTTACAATCAAAACTTTAACTATTTATGGCCTTTTGACCAAACATATTGGAGATAATTTTTACGTATGTATTCTTAGTTGAGACTAAATAATAAGCATGGTTCGATTTTAGTAAGTAATTCAGTCGATTTCTTGACGAAATCCCATTAATTTAAAATCGACTAAACAATCGATTGATAGAAATGCCAGATGACTAATGTAGTAATTGTAATTCCATGCAGATGACCGCATACATCACTATTAATTTACATGGAAAGATTCAAAATTCGAATACCATTATGACGCAACATTTTGAGTGTGAAAAGCTATAAATCGATTTAGAAATAGAGCAAAATATTGGGGTTTAGTACGGCCGTTTATTAAATTAGGCCCTGCATCTTTTAAAATTCCAACCATGCTTATTTATTATTAAGAATCGTTTTTAAGAGGAAGAGGTTTTTAAGAACTTAAGAATATTTTAATATTATGTCGATGCTTATGCTAAGAACCGTATAGACTAGTGAACTAGTATCGCTTAGTTAAGAAATAGCAGCAGTCGACGGCGATCGCTCACCGTGTCACTCGTCCAGATATGCACAGCCTTTTATTGTATAATATTTCCTTCGCTAGTTTGCTTTTAATGACCAGAGACTTTAGTAACATCAGCGGTCCTCGTACGTATCGTGTAGGATTTAACTTCAAGATCTTTTATTGCGACATGAAATTAAATGAACGTGTCAAAATATATCTAGTACAATCATAATTTGACAGGTTTTTGACATGTTGTAGCTAGCGACATCGACAGCGTAGCTGTTGGGCAATAAATATTTACATACGAATATTGCCAACGTAATTTTACTAAAATTTTGGCCTTTGCAAAGCAACTGTGCTAGTTCGTATTCCTCATGATCAGATTCATGTAATACGAACATTTCAAAAACGTACTCCGCAAGTCTGTGTTATCTGGACCAGATCTTCTCAATATTAAAACCTTATTTATTTATTATCATTGCGAAGACGTTATTTAATTTATAAATGAAGAAGTCTTTAAATATCGAAATCTAACTTTTATTAATCGCCTAAATCCTAATCTAGTCTTAGTTTTAGGAATTAAATTAAGCGTCATTTTACATTGACGTATGAGCAACATTTGGTTCTCTCATGTGTTTTAGTAACATTTCGATAGTCGATTATACAATTTAGCCGAGTGAATTTTTAGTCGAGTAGCTTAGATAATTTTAAACTTTAGTCGCATCCTATATTTCGATTACGTTTTGAGTAGTATGAATATCGAATACACGTAGGTATGAATCTCGTTTCTGACATTTCATAGTCATTCTTAAATCGATTATTACAAGTCAGTCATTGAGCGTATCTTTAGAAATCGATTTTCGAATTTCATTTCGATATTTTCTAAATCCTCAAAAAAAAATCCTCAAAACTATAAATAAATATTATAGCATCTTTAGCAGGGGTGACAAACATTTCTACAGCGGGACTTCCATGAAATCTCTACGACAGGTTGATCTAAGTGAACTAGTGTTGTACCTATCTATTTCTTTCCTTGGGGCAGTGCTATCTATGGTTGCTCGTGACTACGTTCACTGCGGCGGCGGTATTTGTGTCTTCCGGCATTGACAGAGCCATTTAATGATGCGCGCGTTACGTTCTACGACACTAGGGGGCTCTGTGTTGCGGTAGATTTGTTTCTGAACGCCTGGGCCTTGCACCTGGAATACAGAACTAAAGATTAGTGACTCAGATTGAAATTAAGGTTGATGTTCAGGAGGATGTTATTGGAAATCTACTTTTCTAAAACAGTTTTGGTTCTATCACTTTAATAGCAATTTACCTGAGTATTTGCCACTTCTCTCTGTATCTTCGAAGTCAAGTCAGTTTGTTCTCCCAAGGTTGACTATTATCAAAGATTCCCAATGAAAGTATTGAACTGATATTGAACCAGACTAGAAAATGTGGCGACGCTTGAAGGTCACCTATGTGAAGGATAGCGCAGAGAAACCTTTATCAGGTAGTACAATTGAAGGGGGCGCGGCCCCCCGTTTGAATTCATGGGGGTGAGGCATTTGGTTGACTCTGCATCCCACTTCCGCGGTCCCTCACCAAAGGCTGGAGTAGAGACTCTGCTTTACCGCGCCTGTATTCCCATTCTCTCTGTTGAGCGTGGCTTAGGCTACCTGTGGATGTCTTACACAATTGAACCAATTTCCTCACCGTATAATCCGCCGTAGCCGCCAGCTGGTTGCTGTCCACAGTAGACGCCGAGGAGAAGAACACGGGACTGTCGGGCGGCGCGTCCCGCACGAGCGCGTCGTACTGGCGCGGCTCCAGGCCGAGGCGCTCAAAGAAGTCCTGCAGGCGCGCCGCCTCCGAGCCCGGGCTGTCGGGGGACTCCGAGCCCTCGCACGGCGCGGACGCAGGGCTGCGCCCGTCCGAGCGACGGTACCTGGGAGGCGGATTTAAATGTTAGGCTTTTGGGTTCTGTTTGCTATCCTGTTCGATCAAGGTTGTCGCTAGCACGCCCTTTTTTTTTTTTTTTTTGATGTCGGTGGGAAATCCNTTCCTTGGGGCAGTGCTATCTATGGTTGCTCGTGACTACGTTCACTGCGGCGGCGGTATTTGTGTCTTCCGGCATTGACAGAGCCATTTAATGATGCGCGCGTTACGTTCTACGACACTAGGGGGCTCTGTGTTGCGGTAGATTTGTTTCTGAACGCCTGGGCCTTGCACCTGGAATACAGAACTAAAGATTAGTGACTCAGATTGAAATTAAGGTTGATGTTCAGGAGGATGTTATTGGAAATCTACTTTTCTAAAACAGTTTTGGTTCTATCACTTTAATAGCAATTTACCTGAGTATTTGCCACTTCTCTCTGTATCTTCGAAGTCAAGTCAGTTTGTTCTCCCAAGGTTGACTATTATCAAAGATTCCCAATGAAAGTATTGAACTGATATTGAACCAGACTAGAAAATGTGGTGACGCTTGAAGGTCACCTATGTGAAGGATAGCGCAGAGAAACCTTTATCAGGTAGTACAATTGAAGGGGGCGCGGCCCCCCGTTTGAATTCATGGGGGTGAGGCATTTGGTTGACTCTGCATCCCACTTCCGCGGTCCCTCACCAAAGGCTGGAGTAGGGACTCTGCTTTACCGCGCCTGTATTCCCATTCTCTCTGTTGAGCGTGGCTTAGGCTACCTGTGGATGTCTTACACAATTGAACCAATTTCCTCACCGTATAATCCGCCGTAGCCGCCAGCTGGTTGCTGTCCACAGTAGACGCCGAGGAGAAGAACACGGGACTGTCGGGCGGCGCGTCCCGCACGAGCGCGTCGTACTGGCGCGGCTCCAGGCCGAGGCGCTCAAAGAAGTCCTGCAGGCGCGCCGCCTCCGAGCCCGGGCTGTCGGGGGACTCCGAGCCCTCGCACGGCGCGGACGCAGGGCTGCGCCCGTCCGAGCGACGGTACCTGGGAGGCGGATTTAAATGTTAGGCTTTTGGGTTCTGTTTGCTATCCTGTTCGATCAAGGTTGTCGCTAGCACGCCCTTTTTTTTTTTTTTTTTGATGTCGGTGGGAAATCCTCATGGAAATCCTCCACCCTGGGGCGGGTGGAGGGGTCTGTCAGACTCTTACTGACTAAAACCACCCCGGTGTTCCATCTCCCACCTACGCCGGGGATCGCGGGAACGTAAGCGACTTCCGCAATCCCCGACTGGCGCCGGCCCGCCTCTGCGGGCCACCTCGCGTCGGCGAGGGGAGTGAGGTGTTTAACTCCCCTCGCTACGTCAAAGAGGGGCGCACGGGAACACCACGCGCCGCCACCTCGGGTCCGGATGAATGGGGGGCGACGGACATCCCCAAGTCCGCCGCCCCTGGACCCAGTTAGGGGGGCCGGAAGAGGGCAGCGTATGCCCTCCTCCGACGCCCGATGCGCCTGCTGCGGGCAGGGAGAGCGGTTGTGATCTCCCTCTCCCTTTCCGCAGCCTCCTTCTGCGCGATAACTGTCTCGCAGAAGGAGACCACCGCGTCCCAGGACTCCTCACCGCCGACCATAGCATGGACTACGGCCGGCAGCGAGAGGTCACCGCCTACAACAGAGATGAGGGCACGGCGCGGCTCCTCCCAAGCTGCACACTCTGCAAGCGTATGCCGTGCCGTGTCCTCCCGACAGTCGACGCAGTGGTGGCATCGAGCGTCCGGCTCCCTGCCTATGCGACACAAGAACCTCCCGAAGCAGCCATGCCCCGAGAGGACCTGCGTCGCACGAAACGTCAGAGTCGCTAGCACGCCCTAAGCCGAAGTCCATACACTACAGGGGGGAACGTGTAATCGCTTACTTTGTAAGTTTTTTTTTAATAAGCTCTAGCTATAGGCTTAAATTTTATATTAATGCCGCCACAGGCAAGTCCGGTTATGTAGCCGACAATTTCTCAGGTTGACCTGCGAGAGACCACTCATAAAAAAGAAGTTCTATATGCTGTAACAATCATCAGCAATTTTTTTTTTAGTTTGGCTGTTTATTCTGACAGACATTGTTCGAGGCCCGTTTTAGCAATCTGACATTAGAAACACATTTCAAAATTCTTTTCAAAAATCGATAAATTTAACTCGTATTTCTATTAGATAGACTGCAAGGTGTTCTGAAAAATTAGAAGTACATCGAATCCTAAAAAACCTTCTCGGATTCAAAGTAATAGGATTTTTCGAAGTTCCTGGCATCATTGTGACAAACAATGAAGGAACAAACGGAATAAATCTGTAATGAATAAATATTACTCACTTCTTCTGAAGGTAAACTGCCAAATCCCTTGTTGACCGGCTCTAAGCAAAGTTCTGCTAACTGTTTGTATGTAATTTGTACGAGAGTATAACTTACCTATCAGAGATGTCGGATTTGGATCTGAGTATGGGTCGGGGTCGGCGCTGCTTGTATCGCAGACATCGCTGTCTCTTGAACGTGCCCAGCGGTGATGTCACCTCCTCTGATGGCTGACAGATCTGAAACATAAGGAAGTTACGCTTTAGAAGGGGATCCCTGTCACTGACGACGAGAAGTTACAATGGCGTGGTGATATCAGGGCTGCTTTTGATGTCGCCATTTTTGTAATATTTACCCCTTTTTTTAAATGTTTAAGCCATCACAAATTATTCACAAGTCAAGTGATGCGATTGGCTTTTGAAAAGTCATTCCATCAACTACGGCAAGATTACGCGATAGATAATTAGGTATGCGTTTAACAAATTGTCACAATCATTTGGTGATAATTTTCGGTCATGCTTTTCTTCCAATGCAACTGCCCGTTTTCCTGCGTTTAAAATAATGTATACCCTATTCTATAATAAGTTCTAGTTGCTAGTACTGACCTGCGTCGTATTGACGTACTCCTGTTTATCGTCAACACGAGGTCTCAAGCGAAGCTCCTGGTACTGCGGCTGCTTATTCACTAGTTCCGTGCTTGGCTCGTGGTACCTGGAAAGAGACAACAATAATTCGGTCAGCCCTAAAAACTACTTGTTGACAGTCGTAAAAAGTGATCTCCTATAGAAGTAAAATACCGGCAAAGTGCGAGACCCACAAACCGAAAAAAAAACATCTTGCTTGTCTTTCTTAGTCTGCTGGCAGACAGACGGACGGGCGCACAGCGGAGGCTTAGCAATAAATAGGGTTTCGCTGGCTACCCTTCGGGTACGGTGCGGAGTCTTGTACGAACACTCGTAGTCGCCGCAGTCGTACAGGGGGGCTCTGATCTATACTAGTGCTCACCTAGTGTACTCCCTCGCGTACTCCTTGCGCGCCACGTTGAGGCACTTGAGCGGCGTCTTGTACGAGCACTCGTAGTCGCCGCAGTCGTACAGCGGGGGCTCTGATATATACTAGTGCTCACCTAGTGTACTCCCTCGCGTACTCCTTGCGCGCCACGTTGAGGCACTTGAGCGGCGTCTTGTACGAGCACTCGTAGTCGCCGCAGTCGTACAGCGGGGGCTCTGATATATACTAGTGCTCACCTAGTGTACTCCCTCGCGTACTCCTTGCGCGCCACGTTGAGGCACTTGAGCGGCGTCTTGTACGAGCACTCGTAGTCGCCGCAGTCGTACAGCGGGGGCTCTGATATATACTAGTGCTCACCTAGTGTACTCCCTCGCGTACTCCTTGCGCGCCACGTTGAGGCACTTGAGCGGCGTCTTGTACGAGCACTCGTAGTCGCCGCAGTCGTACAGCGGGGGCTCTGATATATACTAGTGCTCACCTAGTGTACTCCCTCGCGTACTCCTTGCGCGCCACGTTGAGGCACTTGAGCGGCGTCTTGTACGAGCACTCGTAGTCGCCGTAGTCGTACAGCGGGGGCTC
>NDFZ01003887.1:26289-40640 GCA_002192655.3 Mamestra configurata
CCTGGAACTGTGGGGGCGCCGACACGTAGCACTCCAGCGACACGCCGTACTCCGACACGTACGAGTTGTAGCGGCTGTTACATGTACAAGTCGATTGCATGTATTAGTGTGTTTCACTAAGAGCCGTGTTTCTTAACTTTTTGAACGCCATTGTCACGTATACATGACAAGCAAGCGTGTGCCCTGTACGCCAAACGTCACAAATAGGTGACAAATAGTACGGCGAATTAGTGGCTTGGCGTCGGGGGCATGCCGATGCGTTTATGCTCTGACGTTCAAAAGGCTAATAAAACACTCTTTTGATAAGAAAGAACAAAACAAATCACAATGATTTAATTGAGAATCATTTTATAGAGCAGTTTTCCGTTTACTAAATAGTTTTTTGGTCCGCCTGATCCAGCTCGAAGTACCATAACATTTTTCTTTTATACGTTTTATTATTAGCCCAGGTGTTAGTTCGGGACCGCTGCGCTGCGTGTAGTGACGCTGGAGCCCTGTCTGAGTGTGTAGGGCTCACCTGGCGTGCTCGTGGTCATGCTGCGTGGAGGAACCGGAGTCGGTGCGTCTGTGCTGATGCGGCGCGTTGTGTGCGGGAGCGCTGCGTTGTGTGTAGTGACCACTGGAGCCCCCGGAGTCGCGAGCGAAGGATGAGCCGCAACGACTGGTGAAATAACATGAGAAATAAATTATTAAGAATCATGATATTTTTGTGTTGACCTAACAATATTAGGGCCTAGTCCCGAGGCGCTAGACAAAATGCCATTTTATTAGCGAATGCGAAAACGATGCACTGTGGCCACCTAATCGCTCCCGCACCAGCCTTAGTTACCGCGCGTTCACTCTGGACGAAACTTTATCGGAGGCTTTCGGCCTGAGAATCTTATTCGGCTGAACCATATTTTTTACCTGATTTAAGAGGACGTGAGCAAGTAGTGGTTGGACCTGGTGCAGTGGCCTTGTTGCAGTGTCTTTCTACTAAACGATAATGATGGGTTCATTATCGTTCCTCACCTGTTATAAGTTTGATAGTTCTTCTCACCAGGAGAGGGGTCTCCTGGTGACGGAAGGCTTTATAACTTTCGATGCTCTGTAGAAGACCTATGTCCTCATCTTTCTGACAAACGATAATGCGCCTTCCTCACCTGTTATAAGACTGATAGTTCTCCTCCCCCGGCGAGGGGTGCTCGGAGAAGGCGTCGCAGGACGACATGAGCGAGGAGTGGTTAGACCTGGTGCCCTTGGAGGAGCAGGACGCGGTGCGCTGGTGCGTGGAGTGGCGGCGCCGGCGTGGGGAGCGCCCTATTGTATCTGTGTGGCCGACGTTTACGCTGGGGATGGAAAAAAATATATTTATTATGTGTACATTTCTGTATTTTCTAACATCGTTGTCGCCCGAATGTCACTTTTTTTAAGCCCTTTGGAAACCCAGAAAAAGCGTGGACAAAAATATAAAAAACTGTAAAGTCATAAAACTTTTTGAAGCGGCAAACTAAAACTGAACTGTAAATGTGGGAATTTGAGTCAACAAGGTTTATTTAAAGTGCCACAAGTTAAGGTTTGGACTTTTTCACGGTACTTCGAGCCGGATATAATAGAAATAGAAGTCCGACCATATAAATATATTAAAACAAAAACTATTTTCATTCTTATATTTATAAGTCCTTCTCCACGGACAGAAGGTGTACATGGGGAAGTAGTAGTAGATCAAAATAAAAAGGATAGTATACTGACTGTTCGGGATAGCACCTGGTCTGCGTGTGCAGGTCGGGCAGCGACTTGTGGCTGTTGATGTTGGGGCAGCCGCTGTCCTCCTCGCGCATGCTGGGCTGCGAGTGCGAGTTCGACCTGCACATACAACTGCTAGCTTATCATTGAAGAAATGCTTTAAAGCTACAGGGACCATTTTTTACCTTAAGTAACAAATTAGTGGAGACTAGGATCAATTCAGCAAAAAACATCATATACACTAATAAGCAAAATTATCAATATAATTGTCACGGGATAATTGTAACAGAATCACTGGAATGGAAGATAGTACCATCGCGTCGCATTACACCTTAAATCTCACTTTTTTGCGTCGGTCAATTACATTACCTCTGTATTTCTGAGAAGGTTAAACAAAGGTCTTCCTTGTTATCAGCTTTTCAGTCACATACAACTGCGTACTTGTAATTTAAGCAATACTTAAAGATGGCATTGTCAAACTCCGTAACCCCTTTGTGCTTTGGAAAACCAGCTAGGCCGCCAGTCCCGGCAGTCATTCGTAGATCCAAACTAGTTTTACCTAAGTGATCATATCACCCAGTACTGGGTATATCATTCCTACCTGGGCAACATGATCACGTCGGCAACACTTAGCTTGTGGAAGTCAGACAGGCCGTCGTTACATAAAAAATACTGGTGATCAGCTGCATCTGGTTCGACTGGAAACCGATAGGATTAGCAGAAACGTTGTTTTCTATGGCAGCTGTATGAGTATCGATGAACGCCGATGTCAGAGATCGTCTCGAACTTGTCATTCTAGCTGTAAAATTTGAAGCTCTATAACTTCATCGCTGATGAGGATAATTTAAAAATTTACTAGACATAATAAGTATTTTATGTAGCTTATAAATGTTGATGCTGTTATTTGTGGTTAAACCGACCCGAATGCCTTTTTGAAAGAGCTCCTCACACTTTCTAGTAATATAGGTATTGACATATGGGAGCCCGAGCCCGACACCAGGGCTCCAGGAGCTTCATGTTATGTGTGACCTACCTGATGTATCGTGGCGCGGAGTGCGCGTACTGTGCGGGCGGGCTGATGGCGGCCATGGGGTCGGCGGGGGAGCCCGAGCCCGAAACCACGGGCTCCGGGAGCTCCATGTTCTCGGGGCTCGAGTGGGAGCTCGCTGGAACATAAATAAGTAATGTTAATGTAGACGAGACGTTATGAGGACAAATCACTTTGCACATACCAGAACAACAAAAAATAGAGGCTGCCCGCCATTAGCCTGGTCGTCTAACAAATGTAGAGAGAGACCTTAAGCAATCCCTAATGCCGAAATACATCGGCCAATATAGAATAACTTGTCGCAGGAAAGACAGAAGACCCGACCCCGAATAATAGGACCAGGGAAAGGAGAGATAAGCAATAAAAAACCAGTGATAATTGTCTCCGGGAGCTTCTTGTTCTTGGGGCTCGAGTGGGAGCTCGATGGAAGGAAATGTGGACATGATGCACTTATATTGGTTTTGGTAACAAATTAGAAAACCCAAGGACCAAAGGACCAAAAACTGTCACTAATGCTGTCTATCAAAGACGGTTGGCCGCATTGATACACAGCACACGCATAGGGGCACATATATAGATGAACTGTGCTTGTAAGAGTTGTAAGTTGGTACCACCAGTAGCTATTTTTAAGTTCCATGAGGGAAAGACTTTGTTACCTGTGACAAACAAAAGCCCCAGACTCTGGACTGATTATTATCATGCGATACTCTGAACACCCGATCTTACCCGAGCCCCCAGCTCAGTCAGTCCAGAAGTCGAGTTTGCGGCAGTTATGACTATCAAGCCGTTGCGTCTAACCTCTTACCAAATTTTAAGTATTTAACTGAAACTGATTTGTAAAGTTGGTTCGTATTGGACTGAAGTTTAAAGAGACGTATACTCACGCATAGAATATCCACTTTTGATCACCACTTCACTGGCTCTCTGCCGAGGAATTACGAAAGACTCCGGAAAGAACACTCTCGCGTCTCCGAAGCTCAAGGGCCTATTCATTTTCTCTCTATGGTCAGGGTCTGACTTCTGGGCCTTGGACCCTGAGGTGCCTGATGAGGAAGTTCCCGAGAAAGTCCCGGAGAAGGTCCCGGAGTTGTGCTGTGAGCGAGGAATGGTTTCCCGTTCTGGGTAGGAGTCCTTTAGCCGTCTTGTGTCAGCGTATACTTTATGCGCTGAAAGTGTACCTGAGGTGGAAAACGGTAAGTTTTTTAGAAATCCTTTAGTGAAAGAAAAAAGGCTTATCAAGGAAGTTAGTTAGGGTTTATGAAGTTTGGTTCAGATTAGAAGAGTAACGCATAAATTAGGACAACTATTGAACATTAAACATCCCTACAACCCCAATTTTCTTTGTTAAGAGAACAATAAGGACCTAAAGAAGGAAAATGAGGAAATAGCACATCTTAACAAACACTGGTATTTTTATTTCATATTCTTCTCGTACTCGTGGCTAAAGAATAACAGCCGCACGAGTCGATCAAGGTTAAGCAACGCTTGTAAAGTTGGTCTATGGATGGGTGACCATCTTAATATTCCTAGTTTTCTCCGTGCCTCGGAAAGCACGTTAAGCCGTTGGTCCCGGCTGTCATTTCGGTCCCGGCGGTCATCTTTGCCAGTCGTTACGGAATTTCAGAAGTCAGTATTTAATCTGACTCCAGTCTTGCCAAGAATTACCGCGTTTTTTTTTAATTTGAGATGAGTTTGCTCTTGACTCTAGTCAATGTTATCCAGTTAATGGGTTGTGGAGGTCTGGTAGGCAGCCGCTCCACATAAAATACTGGTATTCAGATGAATCTAGTTCGACTGGATGCCGACCTCAATATAGTTGGGAAAAGGCTAGGCAAATGATGATTCTTTCAGCTTACGGCCAGTCCAAATAACGTATCAACAGTGATCGACTGATTGTAACAACACTATACTTACACACAGCAAAAGGCGGCGAGTAGACATTTTCCCGGCTGTCGGCATGCTCCAATAGTCTTCGCAGAGTATTCTGTAGTCCCTCACCAGCACTCACTGCGCGACGGGCGGGACCCATGCTGCGGGTTGTCGCGTCTGGAGACAGAAGGTTAGCTATTAGTTTTCTATCTTAAACATTTAAAAGTATGGGGAGGTCACGTGCAGAATGGAAGCGAATTTATAACTTGTTAAAGTGTTCTTGGAGTTTTGTGACGAAGATTCTGAGTGTAAATGTAGGTACTGGTTGCTGTCCCCAAACCGGGTTCATAATTATACTAAGCTTTATGCAACATATAAATTACCAGTCTGGAGTGCAATCAATGAATATGAATATGACCAAAGAAACGATGGATGGATGGTGTGATATAATAAAAATTAAGAGCGAGATACAGACATACTAATTACTATACTGTAAGAAGAAAACAGGTAAAATTAAATCCCAAATCAATAAAAATAATGTTAGGAATGTTGCTCGTTTCATTCATCCTTTGTTATTAATAAAACTATATCCCTACCTAGTATCTTCTTTAACATAATACCTACAGATGGTTACAACGTACGTTTATTTAGAAAATTAGGTGTACCTATTAAGTCACGTACAGACGCCAGCACATCATGCTACCCGAAACTGTCAAATTTTCCCAATCAACCTTGAACCTAACGCTTTAGCGATAAAGTTAAAAATCTATTAAAGCAATTTGACAGATTGTTGTAGGTTGAGGTGCTGGCGTTTGTACCTAATGCCATCAAAACTAGATGTTTTCCTAACCCATAACAGGAAAACGCCATCAAAGTAGGTACCATATAACGAAAGTACAATCTCATTCACATGTTCTGATTCGAGTGCGGTTGACACTGATTGATAGTGAATGTTCGCATGAATTAACGATGCCGAGTCTTCGCAATTAATCTTATACTAGACGAGATGTCAAAACAAGCCAGTTTTATGCAGTGTGTGGCGAAGAAGATAGATTTGTGATTTAGAAATTTCTATAATATTTCCCAAAGGGATGACTAATCAAATGGTAGCAGTAAATATGGACGTAGAACAGAATAGAAAACATTTATTTGATACGGCTATAATGCAACAGCAACAAAGAATAAGAAAAGAAAGGGTTTTAATCTCAGCATTTGCTGGGTATCAGACGCCCAGGGCTGGTCTTCAGTTGGCACCCCGAAGTAGGATGTGTCAAATGCTCATACTTATGTCACAAAAAGACAAAAAAAATGCCATGCTTCTCAGGTCGATTCTATTCTCTTTATTTGGAAAGATTAGCAGAAATTGAGACGCCCCGTGCTGAGAGATTCTTAGTGAAAGCCCATTCTCAAAAAAACTGACGTGAAGATCCAAAAGAAGCTAAGCAGAACGCTAGAAAAACGACTATCACTAGGAAGTTATCTTCTTATCCTTCTTCTTTGTCGTTCCTTCACTGCTGGGGATCGCGACTACACCCAACGCGGTAGGTATAGACGTTTTTTAACCTTTTGAACGTCAGAGCATAAACGCATCGGCGTGCCCCCGACGACGCCAAGCTACAAATTCGCCGTACTTTTTGTCACATATTTGTGATGTTTGGTGTACAGGGCACGCGCTTGTTTGTCATGTATACCTACGTCACTGGCTAAAAGGTTACTTAAGGTAAGGTAAGGTAAAGGTTTATACTTACAGGGATTACAGCAAGCATCATTGTTCAAGGTTCCGGAGCTGACGAGATGGCAGCCACCCGCAGCTATCGCCTGCCCCAGACCACTGCTCATCTGTCAAGGAAAATCAAACAATTGAAGTCGTGGTGGTAAATACACGTTCAAAGTTGACAACTGTGTAGTTCCTTTACCAATTCATTGCTACTTTATACTGGTACGTAGGTAAACCTTGCATAATTTTAGTTTTTTTCTAAATCAGTATTTTATGTAAGTATTTCGGTAGCCCGCAATGTAATGCAATTTGCAAGCGACTTGGTTGCAGATGGAAATGTGACATAAGAAAGAGTTGAACGTAATCTACCATACTTGCATAATGTGGGCTTGCACGAAACATGTCTTCAAATTTTAGTTTTAGTGCTATGCCCAATTCCTCAAGGAATTATCATTCATCGATTGTAGAGCATTGGGGATATGTTTCACATTGCAAAACATAAAGTACAACCCCATCTGGGCTCGAATACACAGTTTATCTCACTCACCCTCAATGGCAACTCCTGCTTCCGATCCAGCACAGTCTCCGACTTCACATAGAAAGCCTTGGTCTCGGCCAGCAGCTCCACAGCAGACTTCCGCTTCTGCTGCTGCGGCTGTGCCATCGACCTGGGGGCCGCCATGCCTTCCCTCGACTTGCGCGGGAGCTTGAAACTCGCGAATAAGGAATCTGCGAGACGACGCCTAGGGAGCGATGAGAAACTGTGATCAATTGGTAAGTCTGCCTAAATGGGCAAAAAGAGTTGGAGCGGGAGTCAGACTCTTATTGATTAAAACCCAAATTGTTCCATGAAATGCCATTTGCGTTCCAGGGCCGCGTTTAACCTTTCTAACATTTCCGCAACCCTGGCTGGAAGGTTCATATTATGGTAAGCGCCAGATAAATTTGCAATAAAGTTCATTGCCCTTTCCTTCATTTCTCTGCTTAGGTACCCGGACAATAAGTCATGAATCGATTTTCATAATTAGAAAAAGTATAGGATCACGATAGATGTCGATTCAGGGTGCTTTATGTCATTATTTCTGTTTTCGGAGTTAAGTACTTATGTCAATAAATGTATGTGGGTCAATGACCGTTATTGCACGTTTATCTAGCGTCGACTGTAGTATTTTGAAGTTCTTAAGTCAAAAAAATCGTTGCAAAAAAAGGATGGGATTATGTTCTTTACAGCTCCGTCTTTCTTCCGCACTTGTAGAAGGTCTTCATAATAGGCATAGGGACTTATTATGAAGTACTACATTTAATTGATTGATTTCGTTTAAGGCAACTGGTTCGGAATGTATCTTCACTGGTTCGATTGACCATAGCGACTGCGGCACTGTAGTAATTTAAATGTAGTAATAAAAATGTTTTTTTAAATGTAGTTTATAAGAACAGAACAGTCGGTAATACGAAGTATTAATTCCATCACGATTCCAGTTCGGACATGGGATGGTGCTCTCTCTCGTACTGAACTTGTTGTCAATAAAATTAAACGTTCAAAAAGTTTCAGTTCCTTACCTAGGCGGCGACTCAAAAGACCTCGAGAACGACGGACAATTAGCAGCACCCTCAAATTTCTTCCGGACTTCCTCTACTTTCGACCAGCCGGCTTCCACGTTGAGCCGGCGGTTTAGCGGCGTGGCTTGCGACGCATGCTTGGCCAGCTCTTCCCTGGTCCGTTTGACGGAGACCTCGGGGATGGTGTCACGGGGGCGCAGGCCCCGCGCCTCGTGGCATCTCTCAATGAACTGCTGCCGCCGAAGCGAGAAGTTTACTGATTGGTGATGGTCTTCGTCGTCGTCTAGACACCTGAGAATAGGAATGAGTATGTGTTTATTGGAGTGAAAAGAAATTGGTTGCCTGAAAAGAAAAAGAAAAGGGTGGCCTACTTTCTAGTTATTTAGCAAACTTAGGTAAAGGAAAAGCTTTGCTAAGCCTTATTCCTGCTACCGAGGCACAACAGAAAAAATACAAGAGCAAGATAGAGATGGGTACCTAATAAATACTCATAAGATAAGATCTACTTATCTAAGCCTCATTACAGCCCGTGCCCGTGATTTTTCAAATGTTATTCAACTTTTGGCGATGAACTGAGGGCTGAAAATCTAATAGCGCTGGCATTACTCGTAGTCTTAAACCGATATACTAAGCCCTGACGTTGTCACAGACGAGAAAATTGTTCAGTTGACGAAACGCGATAACAATGGGCTAGTTAGGATGCCGAAACAATTGCGTTGATCTAGATTTTTTCCACAATGTCACTGGAACTTGGTATTCAAATGCCTAATCTAAGTAAACCGAATAGTTTTTGTATTCTCCGCAGCAAAGGTGTAAGTGTTGTGTCATGCAGTGCCAATAGACTGGCATCTAGTGATTGTGCAGTGTCGTTGTCTGCAGCTTAGCCTTAATAGTAGAATTCGTTTTTTCCACGCATTATGAAGCAGTCATTTTGGTGAAAACTCGTGATTTTATGAACTTGCGTCGGATGGAATTAATTACCTTTGAAAGAACATTGACATCACGGTGACCTTAGGGGTAATTAACAAGATGACTCCATTAGACTGTTGGGGCAGCAATAACACAGATTACAGAAGGCATCCGCCTACTAGAATCTGTACGATTTGTTCGGATTCACCCTGGACAAAAGGACCAAACCAAGGAGTGTTTATTTTAAGGTTTACTCAAGAGAACTGCGCGCGGTGTACAATCTGTTTCTTCGAGAAATACAAGGAGCACACTTCTAGTCCTCAGAATCTTATCTAGCAGCCTGCGCATGGTGTGCCATGCATCGAGAACTGCCAGAGTTGTCGCTATGCAATCTAGTCTCGTAGGAGTAGTCAGGAGTTACGTAGATGTATATTTCCTACGAACTACTAGGTAAGTAGTTACATTGGTGAAGGTCTTACTTAGCAGGCTGTGCGGGTATGACCTACAGGACTGGTAGCAGGAGAGGCCATGTCTCAAGAGCTAGGGTTGGTGCTATGCAGTCTAGTGTCCCAGGAGTTAATGCGTCTTATCTAGCAGGCTGCACGAGGTGTGACCTGCAGGGCTGGTAGCAGGAGAGGCCATGTCTCAAGAGCTACCAGGGTTCGTGCTATGCAGTCTAGTGTCCCAAGAGTTACCGAGTCTTATCTAGCAGGCTGCGCGACGTGTGACCTGCAGGGCTGGTAGCAGAAGAGGCCATGTCTCAAGAGCTACCAGGGTTGGTGCCATGCAGTCTAGTGTCCCAGGAGATAACGAGTCTTATCTAGCAGGCTGCGCGAGGTGTGACCTGCAGGCTGGTAGCAGGAGAGGCCATGTCTCAAGAGCTACCAGGGTTGGTGCTATGGTAGTAGGAGAGGACATATCATGCGACAGCATATAGGGCTAACCCTGGTAACTACCGTGATATGTCCAGATATGGACCAGATATGGTCCCTCAGGAGTTACAAAGAGCACGAGTCTTACCTAGCAGGCTGCGCGAGGTGTGACCGGCAGGGCTGGTAGCAGGAGAGGGCGGCCATGTCTCGGGCGGGGCTGCCGGGGGAGGCGCGGGGTGCAAGGGCCGCCGCCGGCGCCGCTCATCATTCGGTCCGCGCGCAGAAGACACCGCCGCTACTATCACTGGCTACTGGAACAAAGAATATAGAAAAAAAGCGTAAGAATGTTGAAGAATTCTATAAGGATCAAACGATCGGCGCTAATAGGGATGTTGTCTGGGTTCAAAAAAACATGATTCTATTTAGTTCTTCAGTTAGATTATCGAAAAATATTGGACACGTATTTTTCATTTTATCAAATCAATAAAAAATTACGAAGATAAAACGCATCAAAGATAAGGATTGGGGGCTTGTAATGTAACGTCAGTTTCCAGTAAAAATACGTATCCAATATTTTTTGGTTAGCTATCTGACGGACTAATTAGATGTTTTTAGTCAAAAACCCTATTAAGGAAGAAAGTTAAAAAAAAAAGAGTAAAAAAAATTAAGTTTAACGCTTTTATTGAAAATTAAGATTAAAATGATGTAAGTAGACAATGTACCTACTAAAAGATAAAAAATAATTCGGTAGGTACCAGTCATCACACCACTCTCCTATTCAATCTAGGGATGAGACAAAAAAAAATCGATGGGCGTATGAAATTTCTATCAAGTCAACAGCTAGGTATATCATGATAAATGTTATTTACATATTTACGCAGGTTACGCGCGCCCAACGATTTCATTTTTACAGGAAGGGGGACTATTTCAATTACCTACTAGATTTGACCCAAACAAATAAACAAACAGGGCAAGGTAAATAAAACCGTTTAATAAAATTAAAGTTCTTTTCTTATTGATAATTATATTTGTAAAACTTATATTTGATAAGAGTAACCATGGAGTTTCTTGTCCGTTTTTCTCCATAAGAATCTCCTTTTTGCGAATGGACAACTAGAGTCACTAATATTTTAATTTCAAACTGTAAATTTGACGTTCAAGAGTGCCTTTTAATGGTCTAGTAGAAATAAATTAATTGTCTTTGACTTTGACTTTATGGATCGGCTGGCGCTTGACCGTAATCTCACGTGGTGTGAAGCGTTGATGTGGTCTCTTGCTAGCTTGGTGTCCTGTTTGTCAATAAATTCTGGGGTCCAACATCTAACAACTTGTCAATAATATGGTCACAAAAATCTTGACGGTCCTTCTTGGTTCTGGGGCAGTCGGAAAAAAAGTGTACACCGTTATAATATTATCTCCTTATAAAAATGGGCTCAAGAACACATTCGATATGTTTGGGCGTCGGACAAACAATGATAACCAAATAAACAGTTAGCGCTTTGTTAACTTTTTAAATTAATGTTGTCAATGTACATATGTATACGTTTTTAAGCAGATAGAAATAGCTTTAAAAGTGCCTGCAGACAATTAATGATGACGCAAAAAACCTACTGTTATGATGCTTTTTGAGGAAATTAAGTATCGGCAATAAAATCACGCTTCACATCCGTACACCTTATTTATTAGATATAAGTATAAACCTTAACTGCCATTTTGAAGAAACCGCTTTACTTTTGATTTTACCTTACATAACATGTCATAGGATGTAATAGGTACTTAAGTTAAATATTTGAACCCAGTACTTTCACTGAATGACGCGACAGTTACCTACTGTTAGGTAAGAGTTAAGACTAATAGAATAGTAGAGAAAAGTATGCTGTAATGTTTTAAAAGTGAAGGCTACCACAGACAAACACGATGAGATGTTGATTTTTCATAGAAACTGTTAAGGGTCCCCAGACAGGCAAGATGCGACAAAAATGTTCTACACACACAGATGACATTTACATCGTGTAACAGAATAAACGCAATACCTCTTAAGGGGTCACTGTATTCGTCATTATGAACAACTTTTACTACGGGACCAACACTGAAATCACGCAGCACTGAATCGCGATTTCGGGGTTGGTCCCAAAGTAAAAGTTGTTCATAATGATGAGCACAATTACCCCTTAAGAGGTATTGCGTTTATTTTGTTATACGTTGTATAGGTAGAAGCGCATTTTTTAAGTTTAATTTATATGGATCAGTGCAACAATTTCTATAAATTTAGGTAATTGTCGCGTCGAGACTGTCTGCTGGACTTTCTAGGTAACATGTTCGTAAAAAGATTTCTACAAAAAAGGAAGTCGCATTGTCGGCGTCGCAACGCGCCTTAGACAGGCGCGTTGCGACGCCGACAATGCGACTTCGTGGCCTTTACTGATGTTTTATAATTATTCGATGACTGTCTGTTCAAAAGAGCATGATTTGCAAAATAATGTGAAACTGTTAGCGAATGCTGTCATGTCAAGTCGGAGATATCTAATTAGGAATTACGTATCGACCATATTGTATTGCAGCTCGTATTATGTGGTATAAATTTGCCATATAGCCGTCCATTAGTCAGATAAACGGCCAAGCCAATATAAAATTATACGTACCTAATCAGAATATTCATATGTAAACCGATCTTTGACTTAGGAGACAATTATGCAGCAAACACCCTAAAATTAAACCAAAACCTATTTATTTACAGTTGGCTGCACTTTAATTTATTTACTCTTCTATTCTTCCTTCCACCTGAACATCCACTGTCTTTTCCTATTTGNCAGAATATTCATATGTAAACCGATCTTTGACTTCAGGAGACAATTATGCAGCAAACACCCTAAAATTAAACCAAAACCTATTTATTTGCAGTTGGCTTCACTTTAATTTATTTACTCTTCTATTCTTCCTTCCACCTGAACATCCACTGTCTTTTCCTATTTGTCATTTTCTTGCCCACTTTATGTATCTATATTTATTTTGGTTTCCAAAGTCAAAGCATTTATTTCAAATAAACCATTATCAGGTACTTTTGAATTGTCAAAGAAGCACATGAAGCTATTTGCACGTTCCAAAGCATAGATCTCTATGGAGAAGAACGTGCAAGAAACTCCACGGAAACTCTTTTAAATCATTTTATGTTTACAAAAAACCTGGTTACATTAACCTTGTTGCTTCTATATATGAGAACAATGTAAAGAAAGAACAACAATTTATAGAGTGTCAGACCCTCACTGACTATAACCCATCCGAGTTCGTCCAAATGCCCTTTGCGTTCCAGGGCCACGGTGACTCTTTCGAACAAATTCCGCAACCAAGTACAAGATTCCCTACAGAGTTAATTTCAGGGTGCATGTACCTACCAACCACTAAAACAGATAAACACAACTGCCCCAATTGGCCGGTATTCGGGCCACGTCCCGCATTTCGGGCTGGCCATAATATTGATGAATAGTATCCGCGCATACATTAGCTTCGTTAAGCCGAGCGACAGTACTGACCGCTTCATAATGAGGTTATTGTGCGCCATCGCTGCACGCTGGTTGGCGCACGTTATTATAAACGCGGTTGCAATTTAATTTTTAACGGGTTTCTGTGGATTTGGAATACATTTCAGTATTTACAGTCCAATTAACTTTTGGCTTCCATTTCATTTCGGCAGTTTGACTCATTCTCTCTCTCTTTGGTGATAATGGTATTCAATTATTTGGGTAGGTAGCTTATTACTTCCCAAACAACATTTTATTTTGAATAATTCATCATCAACATCTTCCTGTTCTTGACCCATATTATTCTGTCCATAATTGTCTGTTTATGAATACGGAAAATAGGTGCGCATAAAAGGACCCTTTTATCAGATCCTTCCTTATTCAAGGACTGTGTTTCAGGAGTACACCATCTTCCTGGCCCCATTTTAGGGTCAGCGATACATATGTACTTCTACCATTACCGTATAGAGTGTGGGAAACAGGGCGTAAAATCTCACTAGCCTCCGTTAAAAAGGGAGGCTCCTCCGCCTCGACCGGTGGTGTGTCTGGTGGAGAACTGCCCAATGGTTGATATTGGCTGTTGTATATGTTCAGGTCGCGCTGAAAACTCTGATAGCGCGATACAGGATTTGTTTATTAACCATCACGCTAAGACTGACTTTATTTTCTTTCAAATCATTCCTCACTCTCCATCTAAAATTCATAACTCTTTTAATTGCTCCGGTCACTTGCAAAAATCCTTAATCTGAATGGAAAATCCATAAAAATGGAGCTATATCCACCAGTCCATGCAGTATAGAAAGTTGCCACCAGTCACCAGGCACGGGAAAACGAAAGTAGGTACAAAGTGTTTATCTAGTTTTTTCTTCACAAATTACCCGCGTTTATGAGAAACTTCTTGGTAAACAAAGGCGACTAATGCCACGCTTGACTCAATTGAATGAGTTTACACACAGTAAGTGAGATTACAAGTCTTTAGGGCAGTCATTAAAGAGTATTTTTTTGATGTTTTTAAGTTTTTGAGGCACTGGTTTTGAACTTGGGTTGAAATTAGGAGTAATTATAAAACAAAAAACTGTTTGTTTGCTTGAAAGTGGAGTAGGAAATTACTGATATTAAGTCGGGCGTGGATT
>NDFZ01003888.1:0-40702 GCA_002192655.3 Mamestra configurata
AATGGAGTGTGCTAGCTACCAAGTGTCAATTAATTTCATTTAATTTGATTTACAGTTTGAATAGGTTATTTTCTGTGTCATGTATTGTAAAATACTTTCCATACTATTGTATAAATTCAAGTTTTTAAAAGCTTAACAGACAGATGTGTTGCTGGGGAGTTTATTGCGCCACTTCTTCTTCCCAGCTACAACACTAGGAAGTGGTGACGGGCGGGCGTTTTGGGGGACTGTCTTTATGAAGAACATTGACGTTCACAAAGTGCTGGCACTCAGCCTAATTTGAATAAATGACTTTTGAATTAAATTGGACTATTAGTTTGGTAGAACGTGCTAATCCTAGGAAGTCTATTTATGTTATGTTTATGTTTACGTGATGTTATATAGGAATACTATAGGCTATATAACATCACGCTACGACCAATAAGAGCCGAGCATTCATGAAAAATGTGACGCAAACGAAGTTGCGTGGGTCAGCTAGTCCCTATAAAACAGTTACCTATAAAAAGTCCGGAAGGGCCTATGTGGAACTATTACGGTTAAGTCACAATGACCGCCCTTTGTTCAAATGATTCAATCAAAACTAACCCGGTTGGAATGGAATGTTGGTGATTTTGGTATCAAGATATTGATCCTTATCCAGTTTGATAAATAAGGGTTTGTTTGTTGAAATTTTACTTTATGTTTAAATAGAAATTACCTACTTTTTAAATGATTCAAATCGAACCTTTCGATTTTTCGATTAAAAGCTACGACGGGTATAAAATACTCCAACCAAAGAAAAATGTTGCAGTTCGTGCGAACTGGAAAGAATTTTAATGCTTGGTCGGAAGAAGTTGAAACACGGCATAAATGGTTTCAATAAAAAAATAAGAATCACAAAAGTTTGGATTTTTTAAAAATTAACCCCTAAAGGGGCGAAAAGGGGTGATAAAGTTTTAGGGACCACATTATTGCTTGCTTCAATTACGTGAAAATTGACATGAACAAACTAATAGTGGGATAATTGAAACAGCATCTATAAATTTTCGCATAATCAACCCCTGACGGGGTGCACGGGGTGAAATGCTCCGATGATCACGAGACCATAGAATCAGCAGCAGAAATGCCTGGGTAATTAATGAAAATAGTTGTGCTTAATTTTCCTAAACTAACCTTTAAAAGGGGGTCGAGGGGGTGTTGAAATGTGAAGTACCTACTAAATCCGCGCGGACAAGTTGCGGGCAAAGTGCTAGTTCCTCCATAAAGATACCAGTTCTGAACTGCGTGAAGATGTTTTACTATTTTTTTACGCAATTCAGGGTTGCATTACAAAATAATAAACTTTTGATACTTACGGCCACTTTAAACCTTTGCAATGGCGCAACAAACTGATTTGTTACGTAAAAATTTTTCGAGATCTCTGTTAGAGGGAACGGGGCTTTGATTGGTTTTTCATTCGTGTCTAAAATCTGCGCTGACAATATTTGCACTGAGTGATGGTCATCAGTGACGGATATCGACAGGTGGACGTTTGATTCTGAAAAAATATTATAGGTATTAATAGAAGTTTTTGTGATGTTGATGTCCGATTTCACAAGACGCGGTGTAATGAATAGACGTAATTGAACTTACCACCTATTGGTTGCAGTGACGTATTGCCAAGCGACTTGGGCTTTTGTACAGAGAAGCCATGAGTAAAGAAGAAATCAGTCCTGCCGACAATTACGACGGATGTCCTTGTCTGGCCCATCACAGTTGCCACATATGTGCCAGGTTTAACGTTGCTTAATTTAACTACCTGTAATATTTTAAAATAACGTGTTTAATATCTAGCAATATAATACGGTTAATTAGTGACCGTTAAATCTGTAACCAAAACAGTTAAACTATTCAAATAGAGTCCTGCAGTCTAGTCAACATAAAATAGGTTTATAATGTTCATTAGTTAAAATGCTCATGCGAATAATGGAGACAAAAGCGACTAAGGTTATTAAAACGAGACAAAGAAGTGAAAATTGGCTGGAGGAAGACAAGTTTAGTACAGCAACTCATAATCTTTCGTACACAACAATCGTACAAAACTAATAATATTCGTACACATAAGTTGTTATGGTTTTTTTTGTTCTGTTGTAATACTTATCTCGTGTTTATTTCTGTTCCCATAGCATCTATTAATGGATTTGATAAGGGAGAGAGTTTGATAATAGACAATAAATGCTATTTTTGGATTAGTCTACTTTGCCCCACTGCACTGGCAACTCTGCCTTCAGTTTTCTTTGGGTAATTTTAACGCAAGCACATTATGAGATTGGTGGTGGCCCGCCATCACAGAAAGACACTGAAATTCTTATTCTTGTTTTTGATTGTACACACAAAAACATACAAATAAAATCGTGACAGTGTGTCCAAAAACGATGTGCCATTCATATAATTCTTCTGCACAAAAAGGGAGACAAAAGTGAAATCGAGAACTATCGGCCAATTAGTCTTACATCTCATTTATACCTACAAGGCATTTATTAAGGTCATACATAATGGCATAGAAGGAAAACTGGATGAACATCAACCTCCAGAACAAGCCGGATTTCGACCTAGTTTCTCTACAACTGACCACATTCAGACACTTAATCAGATATTAGAAAAATACTCCGAGTTTAACAAACCACTGTATTTGGCCTTCGTAGACTATACCAAGGCCTTCGATAGCCTAAAACATCCCGAAATATTCAGATCATTAAAAAACCAGGAACTTGAAACACAATATATAGATCTCCTTAGAATCATATACCACAATAGTACCGCTAACATCAAACTTAATATTGCAGGACCTTCTTGCGCGTTGTGTTTCACGCGCGCCTCAAAGAGATGTCAGCATAGGAGACGCGGCCCGGTAGAGCCAGAGCCTTTTTTCTTTTTTTCTTTTTTTTAAAAAAACGTTGCCCCACACTAGGAATTTCTCCTGTATCGTGGGTGCGTATACAAACATACAAAGTCACATACACAAACAGCCAGACCCGGAACAACTATCTGTAGGCCATACAAATAATTGTTCCGTGCGGGAATCGAACCCGCGACACGCAGCGCAACAGTCAATCGCTCAACCACTGCGCCAACCGTGCTGTCCAGCACGGTTGCGGAATTTGTTTGAAAAAGTCACCGCGGCTCAGGAACGTAAAGGGCTTTAGAAAAAACTCGGATGGGTTTTCGCCAGTAAGAGTCTGACACGCCCTCCCACTCCACCCAGAGAGAAAGAAGTCATGTGATGAGTTCCCATCCTTAAAAAAAAAAGTACTCAATTAAAACTTCATAAGTTTATAGAAGGATCCAAACCTCTAATAGAGTAGTATAATATGGCCGACTTTACGTAACAGCTAAATGTTGATTGACGTTTCGGGGAATTTGAGGTTATTTAAAAACGCCTAAAAGTTTTGACAAATAATTAAAAAAAAAACTTGTAAAACTCTTTTTTGTGAGAAAGTGTTTTCCATTGTGGTTTTTGGACACAGAAAAATCATGCAAGCTTTGCAAGACATAGCCAGACAAGCTGACCTGCCTTTTTTTAATTGTATGTTTTTGTGCTTACAATACAAAACAAGAATAAGAAAAAATAAACCAGTGGTAGTTAAGAAATGCCCAGTTTCCACTGAAGACGCCCGTTCACGAACATGCCGCGTGTATCAGCATCATACAGCTAATTTGGAAGGGAATTGAATGTTCCGATATGAATCCAAACTGTCCGTACATTCGAAATTGATTTGGCAGGCATTTGTAAAATTATATTAGGCACACAGTTTGACATTAATTTATCAATAATTTATAAATAGTTCATCATTTTTTTTTTCCTTAGCCTATTGTGTCCCGCTGCTGGGCAAAGGCCTCCCCCATATCCTTCCAGACAGTCTTCTCTTTCGTCACCTCGAACTAGCCTTCGCGGTGTGCATCCAAGTCATCTCGTCACCGCTTTTTGGGCCGGCCTCGGCGACGCCGTCCATCCTCTGGCACCCATTGCGTGGAGACTTTTGCCCAGCGGTCACTATGCATGCGGCTGGTGTGACCCGCCCAGTCCAATTTCAGCTTGGCAGCTTTTTGCCTACGTCAATGATACCGGTTTTGGAGCGCAGCGTGGTGTTCCGTACTCTATCAATTCTTTTTAAACCTAAAATACTACGCTCCATTGCCCTTTGACATACCCCAAGGCGGAACTTTTGCGACTCGGTGAGTGACCAGCTCTGAGCACCGTAGGTTAGGACGGGCAGAATACACATGTCGATGAGTTTGCATTTCACTAGCGACTTCATGGACCAGTAGCTTTTCCAGGCGTTGTCGATGCGACGATCGATTTCCCTTTCCTGCCTGTTTTCGAAAGAAACTAACTGGCCTAAGTAGATATACTCATCGACATGGAGTATATCCTGCCCAGTGCCCATCTACCTCGACCCTACGTTTGCTGCTGGTTGTCATCGTTTTAGTTTTTGACCGATTCATCGCGAGTCCCACCTTGAGGCTAGCCGTGCTCAGATCTTGGAGCATGGTCTGCAGTTCCAGAGCTGTTGGGGCAAAAAGGACTATGTCGTCGGCAAAGCGGAGGTTCGTTAGTCTTCTATTGCCGACTTCGATGCCCTTGGTCTTCCATGATGCTGCCAGCGACTGAAATATCTCCTCGAGAGTGCTGGTAAATAATTTAGGAGAGAGCGGGTCACCCTGTTTTACAACCCTTTGTATATTGAAAGAAGGTCCTTTTTTTTGTTTTTTAAGGATGGGAAATCATCAAATGACTTCTTCCGTTTTGGGTGGAGCGGAAGGGCATGTCAGACTCTTACTGACTAAAATCCATCCGTGTTCCTTCTAAACCCCTTTGCGTTCCAGGGTCGCGGTGACTCTTTTGAACAAATTCCGCAACCCTGGCAGGCTTTGGCCCTAGCGGGCACCGTCTTTTATGCTGACATCTCTTTGAGGCGCGCGTGAAACACAACGCGCAAGAAGGTCCTGCAATATTAAGTTTGATGTTAGCGGTACTATTGTGGTATATGATTCTAAGGAGATCTATATATTGTGTTTCAAGTTCCTGGTTTTTTAATGATCTGAATATCTCGGGATGTTTTAGGCTATCGAAGGCCTTGGATAGTCTACGAAGGCCAAATACAATGGTTTGTTAAACTTAAACACATCGTTTTTGGAACCTTTCCTGATCGCAATATAGTGTTAAATAAGTTTGTAAGGTGAGGCAGCAAGGTGGTAGACCCAATTTTAAGCGCTTCAGTAGTGATGCCATCCTCCCCGGGACTTCTATCGTAACGCATGGTTGTGAGCGCTTTATGTACTTCATAACCGGTTTATCAATAGTTTATCAATAATTTATCAAGAATTTATCAATTAATTTATCAACTGACATAATCATTAATAAAATATTATTTAATTTATCTCTAAACTTTGACATCTCATACTAGGTTTTCGACATACTACTGTTATAATTGTGATTTAATTGATGTATTTGTGAGCTGGTTTAATTTGACATGCCATATCTAATTATATTGTATTTTTTGAAGTGTGATTTGAAGTTGTATTATGTGATAATTATGGGCTATGCCTGAAATATTTTTTTTTATTTTATTTATTTAAAACTCACTTTAAAAATGTTTGACTTGTTGTCTAACCTTTTTAAAAAGCGTAATTTACTATGGAATCGTCAAATATCATCTTAGCTAAAACAGGTTTATTGAACGTTTATGAATAACTTTATAATACGTTTATTAGTACTTGTGAGCATTTTAATTTATGAACGTTATGAACCTATTTTAAGGGATTTTTATGAATAACACTGTTAGTATGGAATATATGTAAGTAGATACATGAATATAATAAAAATCGGCCATTAGCATGTCGCATTTCAATAGTTTTAGAAATGAGTATTTTCAATAATAACTGGTTTCAAACATAAGGAAAACAAATAGAGATCCGAAGAGAAGCTATTCAGAATTCTCAAATCATCACCAAACAGCATGATATGATCCGCCATTTATGCCATGTGGTGTGGTAGTATAATAGCACTGTCCGTATTTGCCAATTTCACTAACGGCCGGTTTCAATAACTTATCTACCTTTAACCAACTGTCAAATTAGCTACCAACAGTTGCTGAAATGTCATGTTTAAAAGGCAAACCTGACGTTTGAGCTACTGTTAGTAGCTAATTTGACAGTTGATTAAAGTTAGATACGTTTAACTATTCCTATCATAAACGCGTTATTTATTATTGCATAGTTGACACAAGGTGAAGTCGCGCCTTTCTGCAGGTGTCGTAATACGGATGAGAACAGAGGTTTAGAGCTCAGAGGCAAATATTTTTTTAACAAATTTGCAAAAAATTTCATTTACGAAGCCTGTATACATTGACCGAAACTTAAAAATTACGCACCATACAATGAACCGCGTGGCGTAAAATAAATAATTTCATCTAAGTACCTATTTTACCGCACTCCTGGTTGTATAGAGCCGTGCGTATCCTTTACGGTTTTTTTTAATTTCCATATCTTATATATAAAATTCTCGTGTCACAATGTTAGTTACCATACTCCTCCGAAACGGCTTGACCGATTTTTATGAAATTTTACATACATATTCAGTAAGTCTGAGAATCGGTTACTATCTATTTTTCATACCCCTAAGTAATAAGGGTTGTCCACCCCTAACATTTATTTTTAATTTTTTGGACAAAATTTTTATTTTTTATTTTTATATAATGTGCCATGTAAAAATACATACAACCCTAAATTTTCACTTTTCTATCACCAACCCCCGTTTTTAATAGCGATATTAGTTTATTGAGGGAGG
This sequence comes from Mamestra configurata, assembly GCA_002192655.3. Classification (NCBI taxonomy): domain Eukaryota; kingdom Metazoa; phylum Arthropoda; class Insecta; order Lepidoptera; family Noctuidae; genus Mamestra; species Mamestra configurata. The sequence continues at coordinate 6,809 of NDFZ01003888.1, forward strand.
CTTTAGCCTATATAACATCACGCTACGGCCAATAGGAGCCGAGCATTCATTAAAAATGTGGCGCAGACGAAGTTGCGTGGGACAGCTAGTAAAATATAAAAATTCCAAGGAGTTTCACATTACTAGAATAAATAAGCTGAATGATCGAACCTTCTTGGTAGCGCTTTTGCTCAATAAGTTTTTCTCACTTTAATACTAAAGAGAAAATGAGACAAAAGATGTAATTCTGATTTTCACCACGCGCACGTGGTGCTATTTTCATAAGGAACTTCAAAGATTGTTGCGACTTACCGACTAATATCTAAAAACAAAGTTTTGTTTCATTATCTATTGTACTGTTTTCTCGCAAATGTGTTCAAAAACGTTGTGTGACACACGTGCGGAAATTGGTTTTTACGAACTCGTAACTATGGTAAGCCACAGCTACATTCGTCTACTCGTCTGTAAAAACCAACTTACGGCACTAGTATCATAAATAACTATTACCCTTTGCCACTATTGAAACTTACTTTTCCATTTCTGTTCCACATAATTCTTTCTGAATTAGCCGAGGGTCCGTTAATTTCCAAATAAACATTTTTGCCCGATACGGACACGATGACGTAGTCAGTGTGGTCATCTATTGTGAACTGTAAATAAAAGTTATCATAAATTAACATCACGCGGTATTTCGCTAGTAACGTGAGTCCGGGCGGGATGCATACGGAGGAGGATTCAGAAGCTTCTTAAGTTCACTGGTCGACACAGAAAATAACGCAACTGTGAAAATGAAATGGACTGTATTACGCAATGATGCTGCAGGATATATCTATCCTTGGATGGTATTGCAAAAGATGTTCAACAATTGTGTACTCGTATTAGAGTACACACAGCCGCATGGGGGGTCGCACTAAATACACATTTGATAAGAGCGGAACGCGGACAACGAGCCGTTCTCAAAGTAGCTTATAAAAAACCAAGGCGATTTCCAACAAATATCTTGTTTCAAGAAACGAGTGCAATGCGCGTCGAACAGATATATATTATGGCCGTAGCTCTTAGGTTTCATAAAGAGGCTTTAGTGAAAGTGGAATCCCAAGTGCGTTCCCGAAGAAAACGTGGATGGCATAAACAAAACGTAGGCTTGATTTTGGTAAAAGGTCCTTTCACTATATGGGTGGCCCCATTTTTATAATAAACTGAACGACAAAATTAATTTAGTACCTATGACAAAATTTAAATGCAAATAATAAATCTCACATCAAAACTTACCTAAAAGTTTACCTAAAATTTATCTGGATTACGGCGACAAGGAGATCTATTCGTTTTTGAGACATGACACGCGCACACACACATAAAAGCATCATCTCACACACACACACACACACACAAACATACACACACCAACACCACACGACTCACATTTTTCTACACACTTACGCAAGACGTTATAACCCCTTATAATGTTTGTTTTTGTTTAGCATTTCCTTTGTTAGACATATTATATTACGATATGTTACATTGTATTTTATGAACCACGATGAAAGAGACTGGCCTCCACGAGACATCCTACCGACATATCCTAGTGTGGCGACCAGTGATTTATCTGATTTAATCATGTATTTTTCTGAACAATAAAGATTATAACAATCGTTGAATATCTCAACAAAAAATGGGTCGTATTCGTTTTTGAGACATGACACGCGCACACACACATAAAAGCATCATCTCACACACACACACACACACACACACACACACACACACACCCTCACACAAACACACACACACACAAACATACACACACCAACACCACACGACTCACACTTTTCTACACACTTACGCAAGACGTTATACTTATAACCCTTTATAATTTTTGTTTTTGTTTAGCATTTCCTTTGTTAGACATATTATATTACGATATGTTACATTGTATTTTATGAACCACGATGAAAGAGACTGGCCTCCACGACACATCCTACCGACATATCCTAGTGTGGCAACCAGTGATTTATCTGATTTAATCATGTATTTTTCTGAACAATAAAGATTATAACAATCGTTGAATATCTCACCAAAAAAATGTCACCTGTACATGTGTACAGGTGACATTTTTAAGGCGGTAATGCGGGCCATACACGTTCAAGTAATTTGATATCCAATTTCCTGTATGGAAGTAGTTTTTGTAGGAAACAAACAAAATACATACATAACTTCACGATAATAATACTTACTGGAATATCTTTTGTAACACCAGGTGGTACCGTCGCCGTCTTAATAACAGTTTTGTTGCCTTTTACTGTTTCTTCTATTGTTCGGAGCACCTGAAATAATTGTTTAGAAGATTATTTCCGTACATTCCTATTTTAGTCGGTCTATTACTGCCAAAATACAGAATATCAACTGTCTTACCTCCTCGACGTTATTCTTAGCCACTTCGAACGCTTGCCCAGAGCAGGCTTGGGCTATGTCGTAGTAAACGTCAAAAGGTTGGGTATTTAAATCCCTACAGCGACCAGTAAGCACAAATACTATCTGTAAAAGTGAGAAGTGTTCAGTTTTACCGTATTGACGGAAAAATAAATCTTTTAATAAACTAAAACTTCTCGCTAGGAACGCTAATCAATTTGTCAATTCAACTTATTCGTGCCTGAAAATAAGTGTCGTAGAACGATGAAAATATTAAAAATACAGCAGAATGGAGTGCTAAGCACGCAGCAGTAACAGTAAAATATATTTTTTAACAAGACATCCTATGAGATAACTGCTATCTTTTAGCAAGTCACGTATTGGCCAGAGTAGTTGGTATTAAATCGTTAACCCTAGATTTTGAATGCTGAATTTTTTTTTTTTAATTAATTTGATTCATAGACATTGCAGTTACCAATTTTTTTTTGTCTAAATAACTCTATATTGTGGCTTTATTATTTTTTCTTCAAGTTCAACTAAAACCTATAATTTGTAAGCTGTACTTTAATAGATTTTTACTTTAACTCGATCACGTGCGCCCATTAAGTACAAGTATCTACATCATCTTGGTACTAGTACAGTCAACAAAGGTATTTTTGCAACAATGTTGGGAGTATGTCATAAGCTTATAAAGTTATAATGCACACATTAGAAATACATTTTGGCCGTGCAGTGGAAAAAGTAACATTTTTGCCTGTATACCAAATTGCTTTGTTCATCGGGGTGCATCGGACGACCCCTAGGAGCGCATCAGTGAAACTAAAGATCTGGGACTGGCATTGGACGTGAATGTCTTTTTATCAGCACATTAAGCATATCTGTGCCATGGCCATTCAATCACTTGGTATTGTCATGAGGCAGCAAGTAGGTTAAAGAAATGGTTTGCTATTTCATTTTGGTATTGTATTATTCCATTGTATGGAGCACCGTGTGGCACAGGCACGCGGTTGACGCGTGCCTGTGCCAAGGATCCCACTTAGCCACGGTATACTACCGTGGCTAAGTGGGATCCTTGATACAGTATGGTATTATATTCAGGGGTATTACATCAATAAGGACACTGCATTCAAGGCGCAAAAGCGTTGTATAAGGGGCGGCGGTGGAGGGATATGTTTAATGTCAACCAGATTGATAGCTACAGACCATATTTTGTCAAATATAATAATTTAACATTGCCGTGTGTTTACATTTATAAGATTGCTAGCTTCGCAAGAACTAACAAACATAAACAAATACATTTAGAGATAAAGCCATACCAACCACTACCTATCATAAAACAGAAATACAACGCAGTAGACTTCAATAAACTTTATCGATGCCTGGAAGAATATCCTAAAAATCATGAAGACGTAGAGTACGATAAACTGGCAGGCAAATTACAATCTTGTAAGTGCAGAACCACAAAATTTAAACTGTTGAATCCTCTGCAGCAAGACTGGATTAAAAAAGAACTATTAGAATAGATAAATAACGAGAACATACTTTGGCAAAAATATAAGGCAAATGAGGTGGACACGGAATTAAAAGCAGAGTATGAACATATTAAAACCAAAGTATCACACAACATAAGAAACGCGAAAAGTGATTATTACCTAAAGAGGTTTGGAGAAATTTAAGTAAACAACGAAAAATGTGGCAACTTATAAATAATCTGTCGAAAAACAAACTGCATGACAGAACTGGACCGGACAAACTTGAAACGGCAGCTGGTACTATAACGGACCAAAATCAAACATGATTGTTAAAGTTTTAACTTATATTTTTTGACAAAAGTAAGTCAAATTTTAGAAGAGTGTAAAAACGCTGCAATTCCGTTTTTACACTCTTTTTGAAACCAGTAACTACGAAGGAAGTTATTACCATAATTAAAATTTGGATTGTAATACTGCATCTGGTGTTGATGGTATTAGTACAAAATCAATTAAATGCGTAAAAGACAGGATTGCTACGGAACTAGCAGTCTGCATTAACTATCATATGGCACGAGGTATTTTTCCCAACGATTTAAAAGTTGCAAAAGTTGTACCAATTCATAAATCCGGATGTAAATTTGACCCGTGCTATAACCGCTCTATATCAGTTCTCGCAGTAATTTCTTAAGTTTTTGAAAAGATTCTTTACAACTGATTAGAGTCATTCCTTAATTCAAAAAGTTTATTTTATCGTAAACAGTATGGATTTAGAGCTCAATCAAATACTCTCGCTGCTACAATTGACCTCGTAACCAAAATTAAAAAAGAAAATGATCAAAAACAAGTTGTCTTAGGTATATTTTTTGATCTTAAAAAGCCTTTGAAACCATCATTCATGACAAATTATTACAAAAGCTGGTACTGACCGGTGTCACAGACAAAGCACTTGAAATTTTTAAATCAAATATGGAGAACCGTAAACAAATAGTAAAAATAGGTCAATATGAAAGCAATCCCTATATCCTGAATTTTGGCGTCCCCCAGGGATCAATATTGGGCCCCCTCATGTTTCTTATTTATATTAACAGTATCAGTGAATTGGGTCTCCAAGGAGACATCTCCTTATGCAGACGATGCAAGTCTCTTTTACTTTGGACACTCAGTCGAAGCTATAATAGCTGATGCTCAGAATATAGTTAATATAGCTCAGTTTCAGATATTATTTCTCAGTAAGTGAATTATGTATGCAATTTTTTATGAGAAATAAAGTTGTTGCTGTTTAGACCTAAACTAAACAAACATATTTTTGATAAGTACAGAAGTAAGCGGCATAGTGATAAAATTTGTTGCAAACCTAACAAGACGGCCTTATATAGCAGAAGTATTTTCAATATGGCACCGCGTATATACAATCACTTACCAAAGTTTATTAGAAACCCATCCATCGATGAGTTTAAAAACAAATTAAAGAGATTCCTGCTATTTAAATGTTATTATAGTGTTCAAAATTATTTAACAGAGAATATTAAGACATAATTATTGTTTTCAGTAATATCTATCTAATACCATTAAACGCACAATTCTTGTATATATGTAGAAATATAATCTGAATCTCGGAAACGGCTCCAAGGATTTTCATGAAATTTAGTATGCGGGGCGATAAATCGATCTCGCTAGGTTTCATTTTTAGAAAACGTAATACCAAAAAAAACGATCAAAGCTCGGTCATCCAGCTACTTGTTGATAATGTGACATGTGATTAATATCTCTTGTACTTATTACTTTTACATTAATTTACAAATGTGTTTTGACATTCTCATTTAATACATTGACATTTTGGTCTTTAACTACTCTTGTGACATAAATATTTGCTTATGATTAATTTTTATTTGCCACGGTGAAAATATTAAATTGTTTTACTTATTAATTACTGTTGCATGTTATTGTATACCAATGTTGTGGTAAAAGTTTGACATTTGCATGCCTCATGACGTAATATGGTTGAACTCTATTCTTTTTTTTATCAACTATATGTAATTATTCATATTAGCAAATAAAATGATTATGACTATTATCAAAATGACCGCCCTGAGAGTGGGCTCTTGGAATCAATGGTCTTGCCCCAAACAAGGCTGAATTAGAACTCTTGAGCATCAACATCAAAGGATGCAACACTTATATCAGTAATCATCCTGATGGAACGACCCATGCAAGAACATCCATTGTAATAGGAAACCAAACATCAAGCACCAAGTGCTCCCAGAATTTAGAACAAAACATATTCAGGCTACGACCATTACGGCAGAAGGCAGCTGTGACAGCCTACCTCACAGAATACTTCTCAACATTGGGGAAAGATTTGTGGCTGGTGGTGACTCAAACGCCAAAGATACAAACTGGGGCTCAAGGCTAACGACAACTAGAGGCAGGTAACTGAAACTAACCCCAACTGTTTTTGAAAATAATCTCAACTGTTTTCATCAGGAGAACCAACCTACTGGCACTGACTACAGATCCGAATATAAAACCAGATTTGTTGGACTTCTTCGTGATAATGAAGCTCTCGACAAATTACACCTGCCTAGACAGTAGTTCTGATCACACTCCTATTCTCCAAACGATTAGAACGTCTATCATTAGCTATGAGAGGCATGATACCTTATGCAATAATCAAACCGATTGAGAAGGCTTTAGGGAGTACGTAGATGAAAACATCGATATAAAAGTGTCCTTGAAAACAGCTGACGAGATAGATATCGCAACCCAATACATTACTTACCTCACACAAAAGGTTTGCTAGATTAACACTCCTCTAAAAAAAGAAACAAATTGCTATGCGGTTGGTACCGTGCCCCTCGAGCTAAAACGATTAAAATTACGCCAGATAAGATTATGTAGTATATGGCAAACTGGATATAAAAGTGATAAAGACAGCACTTAAAAAGCCATTAGAGAGTTGAAAAACTCAATAAGTAGTTTAAATAATGCCACACACTGCAAAATAAATTTGAAAATCTAACTGCTACAAAATCGACAGACATCTCTGGAAGTTTACCAAAAGTTAAACAGGCCACAGGACTATAAATGCCCCATGAGAACACAGTCTGGCTAAACTTAGACAAGTTAAGAAAAATCACACATGTTTGCAAAACACCTATCCACCATCTTAACACCAAGCGCTGTCCAGTGTCCAAGATGTTTGAGAGGAACCTCCTTAGCAAAATATCACACACAAATACCATACTCAATGAAAACCTAGTAATACCTCAACACCAGTTTGGTTTCAGACAACAATAATATAACATAAGATAGGGCAGTTTTTTGAAAAAAAGGAATACTGCTCCGCTGTATTTTTGGATATCCAGGCAGACTTTGATAAAGTGTGGCATAAAGGCCTACTCTATAAAATAAAAACGAATAGTTACTACCTGTTGATGGAGTCATACCTCACAAACAGAATTTTACATATCAGAGAGGACGAAAAGCTGTCCGTTATTCAAGATAATAATGGCGGGGGTTTCACATGGATATGTCCTTGGCCCCATCTTATAAACCATCTACACTCTGACCTAGCAAAAACACAAAGGGTAACTACGGCTACATATTTTGCTGACGACACTGCAATTTTCGCAAGCAGCAAAGACGAAAGATGAACGTAGCATCCGCCGTCTTGCAAAATATCCTTGATGAGGTCGACGAATGGTTCCAGAAATGGAGAATCAAAGCCAGCACAACTAAATCCGTACATGTAACGTTTACACCGAGGAGGGGAAGCTGTGCTACGGTAAAAATGAGCCTGCCACAGAGTGACTCTGTCCGATACCTTGGTATGCATCTGAACAAAGGGCTGACCTGATAAAAAAACACATCAAATCAAGACGAGACGAGCTGAACATGCGGTTCAGAAACATTTACTGGCTGATGGCACGTTACTCCAAACTGTCGATCGACAACAACTGCTGATATACAAAATTATCCTAAAAACAATATGTATATAGGGCGCACGGCTGTTTGAAAGTACTAGCAACTACAATCTGAGCATAATGCAAAGACTGTGAAATGGCATCTTAAGAACTATTTCAAAGGCACCATGGTTCATAACCAACACAGAGATCCGTGAAGCTCAGAGCATAAATACTGTTATGGAGGAGTTAAAACTAACAGGGAATAAATATAAAACGCAGTTGGAAAATCACCCAAATAACCAAGCTACCGCGTTAGCAACTGTCACCTACACTAAACGACGCCTTGACACACAAAAACTTGATGACAGATGGTGTAGGATGAGGAATCTCTTGCTGAGGAGCTCCCTGAACATGACAAAAACGACAGGGAACTAACCTGCTTTTAGTTTGAGACTGATTGCAGATAAGCACAAGAAAAAATATGTTGTTGGCTTGCTTTACGCTTTGGTGTAACTGTTAGTATGGTAAGCCATTGTTATTAAATAAATAAGCATTTCGGCTGATATGATAATGATGATGATTTTTTTGTGTTATTACATAATAATTATATGCGTAATTACCTATATATTTCTTTTATATAAATTAGTTTTATGTTGTTGATTTCCCTAATGAAACTTTACGACATAAGAGTAGAAAAATATTGTTTTTACTATACCTGGCTCTGTTTCTTTTGACACAATTCTTTAACATAATGACTGTCGCGATAGTCCTTAGACGAAGCGTCAGTAAAAACGTAGATGTAGGAGTCACGGTTACTCGTCTCAAGTGCCAGGAGTAACCCTTTCATGGACGGCTCCTGACAGTCCCTGCTCAACATATCGTTAGCATAAAAAATGATAATTCAACAAAACGCGCATTACAGAAAGTAGTAGTCAAAATAAAAAAGGCAATAGCACACATACCCGCCGCCATAGGCATATACTTCGTCTAATGTACTTTTAAAAGTATTGCGGTTTTCCGTCACCGCCCTCACTGTGGCAGCTGAAATGAATAGAATAAAAATAACCCGTTAATTTTAAAATAAAAATGATATCGTACTTGTTCTGAAGGGAGAGGTTTTTTAATTGTTTTATTACTTTTATTACCAAATTTTTTTCAAGACTTTATGGATAAGACTACAGAGGTATAATTGCAAACAGGTGCATGTTACGCTAAAGCGCTTGGCCTGATTATAGTTGGCTAGCAACACTAGCTTGAACCTAATAAATTTATCAGTTCCTTTTTTAAATGTTTGCTTAAAACTATGGACTTCCTACAGTTTTCCTGTAATCTACAAGACAAGAAGCGTCTTATGTACCTATGTGCCTGTTAAATTTGAGGGTTGCCCTCGAATTCCCTGGGGTCCCATCATCTCCCTCAAGGGCTTTCAAATAAAAAAAGAATCATCAAAATCAATTGAATGAAAAAATTGACGGAATGATCGTATAACAAACAAACAAAAAAAAACGTACAGTGAATTGAGAACCTTCTCCTTTTTTGAAGAACGTTGAAAAAAAATTAGACTCCAGTGATGAAGTTTGAACTTTCAGTGTTTCTTGTTAATCCGCATAGTTTTGGATTTGGCCATCCACGCACTCTTTAAAAAATCATCAAAATCTAAACTCATTTTATTAAGAGGAAAGATTTGTTTGTTAGAACGAAGAGTTTCTAAAATCGGTTGAGCAGTTTTTGAGTTAAAACTGCTCAACCGATTTTAGAAACTCTTTCACCGTTAGAAAGCTACATCTTCATCGAGTAACAAAAGCTATATATTATATTACCAAAAATAATTAGGGATCTCTACTAAAACTTCAATAATGTAACCCAAGGTGTAAAAAAAATTCATAAAATGTCTTTCATCGCATGCGCTGCAAAAACTATTGATGAGAGATAAAAATAATGTACACACATAATTAAAGTACTCATTATTACCTAGAAAAAAGTCGAGGCTATAAGTCTGACTATTATAGTTAAGTTACAATAACCGCTTTTTGTTAAAATGATTTAATGAAAGCTCAGTTGGAAAGAAAAAGTGATGATTTTGATATCAAGATATTAATCCTTATCCATTTAAATGGTTTTATAATAAAGGTTGGTTTAAATGATTCAAATCTGACTTTTTGTTGAAAAATTACGACGGGTATAAAAATGTTGCGGTTTCAGCGAACTGGGGAGAATCTTAATGCTTGGTCCGATTAAGTTGAAACATCAATGATTTGAATAAAAAATAAGAGCAACAAATATTTGAATTTTTCGAAAATAAACCCCTAAAGGGGCGAAAAGGGGTGATGAAGTCCGGGTCCCTTAAAGGGAGGAAATTATTGCTTACGTCAATTTACGTGGAAATTGGAATGGACAAACTAAAAGTGGGATATTTGAAACATAGCTAACAAATTTTGCATAATCAACCCCTGACGGGGTGAACGGGGTGAATTGTAGGCTAATCCTGAGACCGTTCAATGGACATCGTAGTGCTTAATTTCCAAAACTTACCTTTAAAAAGTGTTAGAGCGGGTGTTGAAGTTTGTGGAGTACCTACTAAATCCGCGCGGACGAAGTGCTAGTTCTGTATATTTTCAGCGAATCCAACTTAACTACCTTTTGAAAAGGTGTAGTAATTCGTATTTAAGACTCATTTTTAATTAGACTGGCGCGATTTGAATGACTTTAAGTTGTAATTTAAAATAATTCTCACAAAATTATCGTATAAAATCGTAATAAATTCAATTGCTGAAAGTTGATGTAATTTCTGAAATTCATGACGTGATACGCAAAAACCCCGTCGATTCAGCTGATGTGTCATATGTCAAAACATTGTCATGCAGAGTGAGATGCAAGCACAAATTGTATTTTTGTGGAATAAAGGCAAAGAGAAAACTAATAAATTGATGGACGTTTAAATACTAGCCTGAAAAATATTACTACACTATAATGAAGAGATCATAAAAAAACAAATCAATATGCATTTCATTACTATACAGGCATTGACGAGAGGTTACCTGACCTCAAAAGAGATAAAATTGATTCCTTTGACTGTTTTCTAATGCTAATCGCGAGTCTCCCCATTAACTCTCTTGTGTTAAGAGTTTGTAAGCCGCCTAATTAAATTTTATTAAAGTATTAACATTCTGAAGGCGCATTACTATGTATCTTCATCACTTGTTCCAATGTACCCTTGCGGAATTGTTAGAATGAGTTACCGCGGCCCTGGAACGCAAAATGCATTCGAAGGAACACGAGTGGATTTTAGTCAGTCAGAGTCTGAAACTGTCTCAATCATCTTGAAGAGAGATCCAAATGATCTCTTTTTAAGATGATTGAGGCAGTTTTTCGTTGATTTATGATTTCTCATTGAAAAAAAAGCAACTTTACAGTAAAGCGAGAAAATGTCTAATTAAAAAAAAATCTACTATCAATTGAGTTCGATCACAATATAGGACAGCCAAGTAGGTATCGAATTGTCAATACTGTAGTATGCTTACTTTGCATAGCACTGCCAACTGAATTCGGTCTAGTAGAAACAGCAAATTGGCTGTGTCTGATAGATAGACTGACATATAGTCACACGAGCAATCCTATAAGGGTTCCGTACGGACATTCGCAACCCTAAAACCCATTATAATGTTTTACTTTAAAGTACATTAACCGTCGCACAATTGGTAACAATAATGTTAGCAGCAAAGGTTTTTCTAGAAAATCTTTAAAAAATGGTATATATCCGATAGCTATAGGTAGCTAAACATATTTCGGTACTCAATAAATAAACATTAGTTACTCGTTCTTTGAACTTCCCAATGTTTTGTATTTTATAGGTATTGCCTATTAGTATATGCCCATTCTTCTTTTTGTCAAACTTACATATGTATCTATAGTAATTGAAGTTTAAAGTGATTTCAATTTTACGTTACTGCTCATAATGTGGGAATAGGAATAGTTCTGTAGGTAAATTAATAAGTTGGAACATTACCTGGATCGTTAAATGTGACTAGCACCATATTGCCGATTAGACTGGACTTTTCGTTAAACACAACATTGCTGATCCGGTTCACACTGCTTCTTACTTGTCTTATATCATCATGCATAGAGCCTGTATCATCTATGAGAAAAGTTAAACTGCCATTCCCCTTGCATGATGCTTTTAATATAAGATTCACGAATATGAGCAAGACCGCGTGCGGATATATCCGCCCCCACATGTTGATGCTATTATAATAAAAGACGGTAATAATACTATACTGCTCCCTAATAAAGCACAATCGTCACTGTCAAAATTGAGTACAGACGTTCTATTTATACTACCTCGGTAACTATATATATACGTTCCCTGTAGGTTTTCCCTACTCTATAAAGTATAAGTTATTGGTTATTTCCACTGGTTTGTTTAGTCAGTTACCAAGTGTATATAACTATATGTCGCAGTCGACTAGTTTCATCAGCCGTTTAATTGGCTGCCAAGCCTTTTTATTAAACGACGCCCCATATAATCAGCGGCCTAAGCGTTATTCTGGCATTTAATTGAAAATTCGATATCGTTTATGACTTGCCTAGATATGTTAAGTATATGTTAAGATGCTCACCTATCCACAGACCGACCTCGAAAAGCGTTGCTTAACCTTGAAAATTGACCCGTGTGGCTGTTATTATTTAGGCACTAGTCATAAAATTAATTAGTTGACTAATGACGAACTGAATTTATGAAAAATACGTTTGACGTAAAAAGGTTCGTCATTTTCTGAATAAATGATAGGAACACCGATTCATCGGTGCTTTACGTTGAAACAATGGAATGCGTTAGGGAAAGGAAAAACTTGTCAAACATATAACTGTAGCAGCAGGAATCACGTATTTAATTTATTATAATAGATGTTTGTATTTGTACTAAAAAGTTAATGTTAAAGATATGGTTTGGATATAGGTAAATATAGCCATTTTCATAGAACTTCAACGTAAACTACATTCTTAGTTTAGAAACCAGTAACCGGTGTCGCGGTCTAACGTTTCTATGGAAATTAAAAAAAAAATAGAAACGTCTTTGTCAAGTAAATATTTTTTTAGCATGTTACTTTAAAACCGTAAATAAANATGCCCATTCTTCTTTTTGTCAAACTTACATATGTATCTATAGTAATTGAAGTTTAAAGTGATTTCAATTTTACGTTACTGCTCATAATGTGGGAATAGGAATAGTTCTGTAGGTAAATTAATAAGTTGGAACATTACCTGGATCGTTAAATGTGACTAGCACCATATTGCCGATTAGACTGGACTTTTCGTTAAACACAACATTGCTGATCCGGTTCACACTGCTTCTTACTTGTCTTATATCATCATGCATAGAGCCTGTATCATCTATGAGAAAAGTTAAACTGCCATTCCCCTTGCATGATGCTTTTAATATAAGATTCACGAATATGAGCAAGACCGCGTGCGGATATATCCGCCCCCACATGTTGATGCTATTATAATAAAAGACGGTAATAATACTATACTGCTCCCTAATAAAGCACAATCGCTACTGTCAAAATTTAGTACGGACGTTCCATTTATACTAACTCGGTAACTGTATAAATACGTTCCCTGTAGGTTTTCCCTACTCTATAAAGTATAATATACTAATATATATATGTAAAAGTTATTGGTTTTTTTCCACTGGATTGTTTAGTCAGTTACCAAGTGTATATAAATATATTATGTCGCAGCCGACTAGTTTTCAGCCGTTTAATTGGCTGCCAAGCCTTTTATTGTACTACGCCGTATAATCAGCGGCCTTAGCGACATTCGGGCATTTAATTGAACAGCTATCGTTTATGACTTGCCTAGATATGTTAAATCTATGTTAAGATGCTCACCCATCCACAGAACGACCTCGAAAAGCGTTGCTTAACCTTGAAAATTGACCCGTGTGGCTGTTATTATTCAGGCACGAGTTATAAAATTAATAAGATGACGCTTAACTGTAATAATAATAAGCTGGCAACTCTCGATGTCAACACAAGTTTTATTTCCGTACAAGCAAATTTAAATTTAAAATAACAATATTTGATTGTATTTATGCACATTTCTTTCGCCCAAAACCTCCAAAAACAAACAGATATTCATAACACAAACTTTCTTAAATCATAAGGCCAATTAAATGGCCACAATAGAAGAAAATATTCAGTACAGACTGATGACATATGTCATTATGAAAATATCGATGAGTACCTACGTAAATCGTACATACTACGAGGAATGGAATAAAACTTGGAGTATGATTACAAAAGCAGCTGCCCGATGCGCACATCCTCCACCCCCGGGCTCGTCGCTCAGCTTCGCCTCGCCACCGCCGGACATCGGATCACAAGTGTCACCGGTGGTTGCAGTTGCGTCCAGCTCGAGCGACGAATATTTCTCCCCGCCGACGTCGCCAATACCTGTGCGTCGGCAGGGGAGAGGCCGGCCACCGAGAAGCTTGGGATCTAGGGGCCAACCGGCCCCGAGCCGAGTCTCCGCTGCCGGTGATTGTGTGCAATGCATGCGATGGACTCAGTCCATGAACGAGAACGTTATGCGCGCATATTACGGGTCTGTAGAGGGGGGAACTAACCTCACTGCGGACCGTGTTAGGATGCTGTCTCTGTTTCAGGACCAGGAACCAACTATGAACGTCTCGGCCCAACGATTATCGGATCAGGTGCGGGTCATCCAACATAATCGCAGGTTGGACAATGCCGCACTTGAAAGGCTGCGCTCAGAGGAACTGAACAACCTTATCATCTCGACCCCAACACAGACCGTGGTACAGGCGCCAGCCAGTGGTGCAATCACACCGCGGCCCAACAACAGTAGTGATGAGGTAGATGATAGGGTTCTCACGGTAAGTAGCCAGTGCAACGATAGACTGAGGAGCGCACTGGAGGATGCGCTTCGCAAGTATAGATTAACACCGACCGAACTTAGGCCCCGACTACCACGTTTACCTATGCACAAAAAGAATAGGGCGTTGGTGTGTGCTTTGGACTCGCTGCTGCTGAAACATCTTTGAAAGCAGCGAGAGCCTCGTTGATACGCACTCAATCCTGTTTTGCAGGGCTGTTGAGGCATGTCGTCTGGATGCGCGATATCGAGCGGGTGTGCAAAGGTATACCACATATGGAAAAAAATACGATAACCATACTAGATGTAGCCAAAGCAGTCCGTCCGTTACCTAATTGGAAATCTCCTGGACCGGACGGACTGGACAACTTCTGGCTTAAGTGGTATAGCAGCTCATACGCGCTCCTGGCATCTCAATTCCAGTCATCTTTAGATTCTGGGTCGCTACCACAGTTTCTAACAACTGGCGTTATCCACCTGCTCCTTAAGACATGTAGTCCCGCGGAACCCAAGAATTATAGACCGATTACTTGTTTGTCTACGGTCTATAAACTTCTTACATCATGCAATGATGCAATTCTACGCACCTTCCTTGAGTCATGTATGAGGCAATGGAAAACAGTCCGACGGAAAACATCCAGGATGTCGACCGATCCAAGATAATGATGAGCCTGTATGGATTAAACGGGGAATATTTCAGGGCGACAATGTGAGTCCACTTTAGTTTTTATTTATTTATTTGTTTATTTGGAAAACAAACAACTATACATTTTATATTAACCTAATTATATAAACTGAACAAATATATGAATGTACAGTCAACAACTTTTTCACGTATTACAAATAGTTTTGCTTAGCTCTGAATCCTCTAAGCACACTGCTGGAGGATTCAGGCCTAGGCTATCGGTTGAGAAGAGGTGGTCACGCCGTATCTCACCTTCTTTACATGGATGATCTGAAACTCTTTGCCCCCAACAATTTGTGACTGATGCAGCTACTAAAGGTAACTGAATCCGATGTAGATTTCACAGCGTCCGTGGCCTGGCTACGTTTCGGGGATCTCTTCGGGGAAACCGAAGGTATTTTTTTTCTGTGCGATTATGGACGAAGTTGTCTTTACGAATAACTACCGGAGGCATATTATGAAGGACGGGACGGTTGACATGTGTCGGGCATGCCACCGTCCGGGTGAGTCCATCAGACATATTATCTCTGGTTGTTCTCGTCTGGCTATCGGCGAGTACTTGCACAGGCATAACCAAGTGGCCAAGATTATTCATCAGCAATTTGCTTTGAAATACAAACTTGTGGATTCTGAGGTACCATATAACAAGTATGTGCCCGACCCAGGTCTCGAAAATAACCATGTCACGTTGTACTGGGATCGGTATATCATCACTGATAGGACTATTGTTGCCAATAAGCCTGACATAGTGGTGATAGACCGATTAGCGCGCCGCACAATGGTAATCGATGTTACCAGTTGTTTATTTATTTATTCAGTTGGGTAAAGGGCCTGATACAGAAGGCAGTACTCCTCGATACGGCTCGTATTGTGAGAAGGTTCTATTCTCTGGAGCCCTAACCACCGTTAGCTTGGACTCTGCTCCCGACATCGGCGGACTACTACTTTTTATATTTTTAAATGTTTATTTTTTTAAGAACATTTAAAAATGTAAATTAGTATGTAAGGAAAAATAAATAAAGAGAATAATAATAATAAATTCACTTATTTGCAAACAAGTGTTACATAAAAGCTCTGCCTCCTGAACTAGGTTACTAACCGCTATCTCAAGAGACAGTTCCTTTCCTAATTACATAGTACACTTTGTTAACGTGCTAGACACAATGCTAATTGAAACATAAAAAAAATGCAATTTGTTGAGCCAGTTAAGTACACTCTTTCCGAAATGGTAATTATTCAAACTTTGCATTTTTAAAAGTAAGTTTGTTATATATTCGTGGTGCGGTGGAGTTACAGTGTCGTTTTGCAAAAGTGGATTTCACTGAAGGTGTTGGACATATGAAGCGTCTCTTGGTGGTTGGTAGCAGCTGCGGATTTGTGCAAAGTACTCGACTTACGTAGAGTTTGCGAACCGATAGGATACCAATGCGGTTGTATAAATCCGTTGTGGGTTGCCGGTACGGTAGTGACATTAGAACTTTAAGGAGCACACGCTGAGCACGTTCCAGTTCAATTATTACTGTTTTGGACGCGCCATCCCAGGAGCAGATGCAATATTGAAGTACACATTTGCTGCAGATATCAGAAGCTTTTCAGGTGCAACATTTCTTAGTTGTTTGAATATATAATTTAATTTTCAATTTCTTCACTAATTAATCGAAAGGAACTTCGTTCTATCCGGGTGTCCCTTGACACCTGTCAAGTTTTTTTTAAGGATGGGAAATTATCAAATGACTTCCGCTCCGTATGGAGTGGAAGGGCGTGCCAGACTCTTACTGACTAAAACCCATCCGTGTTTCTTCTAAAGCCCTTTGCGTTCCAGGGCCGCGGTGACTCTATCGAACAAATTCCTCAACCCTGGCAGGCTCTGGCCCTAGCGGGCCCCGTCTTCTATGCTGACATCTTTTTGAGGCGCGCGTGAAACACAACGCGCCATCGACCCGGGCCTGGTGGTGATCGGACAGCGAGCCACCCAACGCTCGCCGTCCGCAGGCCCGCGCCTACGGTGGCCGGGGATCGCCCTGCGACTCCCGACGCCCGGGGCGTCTTCTCCTGTTGCGGCGAATCTGACAGTTACAAACCTATTAGCGTCGAATTTACTAGCAAACTTGCAAGGGAAGATATCATGGCTGCCGTGAAAAAAAACAACCGCGAAAATAAAAACAGCAATTTAAACACTACCCACTTACAAATAAAAGGGCCGCAGACTCCGATATACATAGCAGAAACCCTAACGCCAACGCAAGGAAGCTTTTTTATTTGTGCAGAGAATTTGCCAAGAAACACAAGTACTCTTTCTGCTGGGTAACGCATGGACGGATATTCCTACGGAAAGCTGAAGGGCATGAGCAAATTCGAGTGGATAGTGAATCTGATCTCAGTAACCTTGGAAAACAATTATTCATTTTTTTAGTTCATTCACAGTTATAACTGTGCAAATTTTTATATCATCTTTTTTTATTTTTAACTTTTGTATGTTTTTGTTTACCTTCAATGTTAACTTTTATTATATTTAAGTTTTCGTCCTCAAGATTGGCATAAGACTATGTAGTACCGCCCAGGATTCGCCACTTGTGCACTTCCATTGAGAGGGTTACCCTAGTCATACTTTTTTTTTTATGAGGGTAGGTACCGTTTTAACATCGCTCGACGACCGTCAACCTATTGTCATTCGCGTTCCAGTGCTTCGCCACTTCGTTGCTATTACGTAATAGATACATTTTATACATAGTTTCTTTGTGCAGTGTGTGTAGTGTTTTTAATGACGCCGAAACATAAGAATAGTGCTGATAATTACGATCACCTTGCAAGAAAATTACGCAAAATCGAACGGAAATTGAAAAAAGTTCGGCACAGGGAACAATTGTATTCGAGTTCACCAAGAACTTATAATGATGACTCTGGGCCTGAGATTCGGAATTACGGAGGTATGTTGTAGGTACTATTACATTTACTCCTCTCCTTTATGACCCCGGAGATGCGGGAAGTTGTGGAAGAATTGTCACTCTGTCGATGTTCCTGTTCATCTACTTTTTAACAAAGTAGCGTTATTTCAACAGACGTAGGGGCTGTTGACGACCGTACCTAGAGGTTAAAAGTACCTACCTATCACTGAATAAAGATTATTGGATGTTTATCCTTCAATCCTTTCAACCGTTAGGGTTTTTGTGGCACCTTTGGTAGAAAAACCGTTCGATTAGTGATCAGTAAAAAATGCATAATTATGTATGTCACGATCACACAGTCTGTTTCTCTATTTGGAGTAGGCAGTCTAAACACATGTTCCAAATAAGAATTTTCTTATTTTAATTACTTATCGGGCGGACTTGCAGCATTATTATACTTTCTAAAGCTAAACATACGTAATATTCCGCCAATATAATTATTTTCAGAATCCCCCGTAGAATCAGAAGTAATTAGTGATGATGAATTACAGTCGTGCCCGTCAATAATTTCTGCCGTCGTAGTGCCCGACCGGGTGCCCGAAATGATGATTGAAACAATAACAGTTCCAGCACCTGAGACTATGCCCAGTCCTACGACTGAAGACCCGCTCGCACCCGCGCCCGTTCCCCCGTTCCCCCTAAATACAATAACTGAAATAGTTATTGTCTTAATCGTTAGAAACACATACGTAATGTAAGTCGGTAATTCAACAACAATTTACTTTGTTTAATAAGACAATGTTTATTTAAAATCAAACTAAAAATACTCATAAATTAAGTCTGTTTAACCAAGATAACTTCTCTTATGTTTTTTTTAAAGAACAATTTTACTTCTTAATTAAACTTCTGTTTTAGACACTTAACTACTTGAAGGTAAACACAGCAATATTCTTGGACAATATTTAATAGATATTACCTATTTATATACCTAAAAGATAAAGATAAAATCAGACTATGAATCGCGTCCAGAGGCCGAATATAATAGGAATCATAATAAAATAAACTTCTAAAATACGTTTTATCCATAAAATTCTTCATAAAGTTTTTCATTAACATTTAAACTAGATAATCAGAGATCACTTGTAGTCTTATAAAAAGTATACTCGTTTTAGGCTTACATTTTACTTACTAATTAGGTATTATTGTTAATAATCACAGCATAATTGAATAACTTTGTGAAAACTTACTTATTCATTTATATAATTAAAAGGAACTATGAGAAAATGAGGTTGTTAAAACAACTAAACTATAAATTCTCCGTACCCACTGAAATCACTAACTTAACCATGTATAAAAGCATTGGTAAGAAGAGATCAATATTAATCTTAATTCCTATTAGTTTTAATTCTCCGTAGCTAAATTTGAATGGGTTTTTGTAGATTCTGGGAGTGTTGTCCAAAACGGCCTCCGGTTATCAGGCATCAGAGGGACTAACTTAGCAATTATAGTACTTTAGTTATCCCTCTAGGAGCATACTTCGAAACAGCGTTTAGAAAAACCTTGTTTTTTTAACTTTTACTTGAAGAAAATCTAGCTCCTTCCACTCTGATTCCAGATTTTCTGTGAATTTAATGGTGTAATGCCCTTTTTCGGCTTTCACAGACATTATGTCCCTCAAATAAACTCTTGGTTCGATATTTCTGATTTAAGCTGTGGTGAAGAGTCTTCAAACATGAAAAAATCAGACACGGACATAACGTGCACTGTGTTTTTTCTTGAATTTGCATTCTGGACGGCATCGACAAAGTCGTCGAAATCGTAGACTTTGTTTTTTTCTTTAAAGACATTTCCACCTGATGGTGAAAATGATCGGCTGACAAAAAGGAGTGTCCAGGCTCGAAATATTTGACTGTGATGGTTTCAGTGGCAGTAAGTTCGCTGTTGACTATGTTAACTAAGAAACACATGAACGCCCAATTCTTATTTTGAGCCGCGCAGTTGTCAGCCCATTAACAACATGTTTTGCGTCTCTTTTGTGCAACAAAAAACATCTGAAAGCTGATAAGTTGTCTTCCTGGTTTCTTCCGGATATTGTTTCGTTCCATAGAACAGCAAAAGGCACTTTATCTTCTTTGGTTTTTCCAAGAGGTACGAAGCTATTTATTATACGAGGACAAAAAATAGCTATTTTATACTGATCTATCCTAGGAATCACGATCACTTTCTGCAAATCAACAGAATAGTAAACGGTGTCTCCATCAGTTAAAGCTGCGATTACATCGGCTTTGTAGGCTTCTCTAGATGTTGTGTATTTAAAATTGTGTTTATGGCAGAGAAGGCACCGCCACCGCAAACACAAAAGCGAAGTGGGCCTGGCCCGGTGGTAGCGACGCGACTGGCAAAACTGTCGTGATTCACTTCCCCTTGCACCCCGCAACACCCCCGCTGAGCCTCGCGTTGCATAGTCTTACTAATAATAATCGCAATAACTCGTACTGATATTTCAATTTGGATTGCAGACATTGGCTTATTTTGAATTACATTGCTAATCATAAATACAACAACTGTATTTATTTGAGAAGCCTCAGTATTATTTCAGTAAGCATTCTTGCTTACTGAAAAACCGGTTTCCTGAAGGATTCATAAAAAGTTACTCAGAGAAAGTTAATAGATCTCGAATCGCTGATTCCGAATATATATATATATATATATAACTCAAAATCGTCCAAAATCGAGTTATTGCATTCTTAATTAGCGCGGCAGAAGGGGTCTCCTAATGAACAATCTGAAAAAAGATTTAAAGGATCAAATACAGAGAACAAAGGTTGACAGTTACCGGTTTGGACACAATTTTGCGGATAATTTAAGAACTGCTAAAGCAATTTCCAAGTCGGGAGCTGAGCTAAAGGCCAGCACTTCAAAAACGGTAGTATCTAAAATACCTGGTTTATCAGGCCCAACCAAGAAAACCCCGCCAGCAACGTTCCAGAATTTAAACTGGAGAGCTCCTCCCCCGGGTCACAGGCCACTGGGGAGCCAGAGGATGAAGGAGCCTGCTGCTCACAGGAGGCAGCCCGCCAGACCATCGAGGAAGTCATCGCAGCAGGGCCAAGCTCGGAGCTGGCGCTAGAAGAGGTAAAGTATGCTGGCAAACTTTCTTCGTTTTATACACAGTGGCACAAAATAACAAACAGGTGTCGTTATGGATTCAAGGCTATAAAATTGATTTTTCCGAGCCAGTGGTTCAATCCGCTGTCCCCAATAATATGGTGTTTTCAAGTACTGAAAATATAAAAATGTCCCAGACAATTAATAAGCTTATTTCAATTGGTGCAGTATCAAAATGTTCTGCATGTGATGGTCAATTAATATCAAACAATTTTCTAGTGCCTAAGCCGAATGGAAAATCACGTTTTGCGTTAAATCTTAAAAAATTAAATAATTTCATAGACACTGCTCATTTTAAGATTGAGGACTTCGGGACCGTCTTAAAATTTATGTAAAAAACTGTTATATGAGTACGCTTGACCTCAACGACGCTTATTTTTTTTAGTTCATTCTGAGTCTAATAAGTATTTACGTTTTCTATATAATAACGAAATTTACGAATTCAATATTGCCTTTTGGTTCATGTACTGGAAAATTATGAAACCTTTGAGTTATAAGATTATTGAGATGCAACAGTCATTAAATGTGTTAAGCGGGAAAAAACCTGGTCATGATGGACTGAGCGTTGAGCATCTTCAAAATGCTGGTTTGCACTTGCCAAGAGTGTTGACTATGTTTTTAAATCTATGTGTGGGGCATTCTTGCCTACCACAGGAGATGCTGGATACATTAGTTGTACCCATTGTAAAGAATCGGACAGGAGACATAGCAGACAAAGGGAATTATAGGCCAATCTCATTGGCAACGGTGATAGCCAAAGTGTTTGATAGTGTGCTTGACGCGCACCTCACCCTATATGTATATTAACAACTTGCTTGTTGAGCTCAGCAGCACTCATGTTGGTTGCCATATAGTTGGAGTGAGTTTAAATAACTTAAGCAACGCAGACGATATGGTGCTGCTGAGCCCCACAATCGGTGGAATTAGAAAATTACTGACCATTTGTGAAAGAAACGCCGAGCAGCATGGGCTAAAATATAATCCTACAAAAAGTGAGCTGTTGGTGTTTAGAGGAAGAAATAAAAGTCCCTCAAATGTATAGTAGTGTGTCCCCCGTAGAACTCAACGGTTCACCTTTACAGAGGGTATCACAATTTTAATATTTGGGCTATGTTGTTACGGAGGATCTTAAAGATAACTTAGATATGGAGAGAGAGCGCAGGGCGATGGCTGTGAGGGGAAACATGTTGGCACGCAGGCTTGCTGGTTGCTCAGCACCGGTTAAAATAACACTTTTAAGGCGTTTTGTCAAATATTTTTCACCAGCAGTCTGTGGGCTAATCATACCCAACAAGCAGACAGAGCACTGCGCATTCAATACAACAATGCCTTCAGGGCGCTGTTGAGGCTCCCGCCTTACTGTAGTGCGTCAGGGATGTTCGCTGATGCGCACACGGACGATTATTTTGCGATCATGCGCAAAAAAGTGGCATCAGTTATGCGCAGGGTGCGGGGAAGCAGCAAGGCTAGAAGGGCCTACAATGGATAGGTTTATCAAGCTACGTGTCAGACATGGGGCTTGATAAATCTTCCTCTAAGTAGATGCTGTGTTTTAATTTTGTTGTTGCTGTCATTTTTCATGTGTGCTATGTGTTACTACTAACATAGTTTTGTAAGTAATTTTTTGGTAAAACTAACACGCTATGGGCCGTCGACGCCTGAAAATAAACGATTTTTATTTTTATTTTATTTATAACGGACATTTATCAACTGTGTACTTAGATTTTGGACTATGATACATGTATGGCTAGTATATTCGACACTAGTTGACTTCTCATGGCTTTAGGATTTATAATAAACACAGAAAATAGTAATCTTGTTCCCAAAAAGTTATGCAAATTCCGAGGTTTTCTCTTTGATTCAAAAAAATAACTAATCACTTTACCTGAAGAAAAAGTTACGAAAATAAAAAATTAACTACCTACTAAAATTTCAGTAACTTAAAACTTGCAAATAAGGGATTTTGCCCATTTGTATAGTTTATTAAACTCTGCTTGTAATGCTGTCGAATATGGCAGATTATACACAAAAGAGCTAGAGCGAGTTAAATATTTAAATTTATTACCTGACGATAATTATGATAGACACATGATTTTATCAAATTCGATAACTTATGACTTAAACTGGTGGTATAATGTTGATTTTCTTAATGCGGGCAGTAAGATAAAAACTGATTCCTATTGTTTGGAGATTTTTTCGGATGCCTCAACGACTGGTTGGGGTCCTGCGTGCGGGGTTGACAAAGTCAGCGGTTTGTGGAGCATAACGGAACAGAAGAATCATAAAAATTATTTAGAGATATTAGCAGCATTGTTAGGCCTAAACACTTTTTCGAAAAATTGTTATGATTGTAATATCCTTCTACGAATTGATCATATATAAACAGGATGGGTGGTGTGCAATTTTATTATCCATAATACTTAGTGGTGTGAATCTCAAAGGACTCACGTTTTTGCGTCTTACATCAGCTCAGCTGACAACTGTATAGCGGATTTGGAGCGGAGTGGGAGCTTGCAGATCATGCTTTTCATGATATCGTCTCGAGATTTGGGTATCCTGAAATAGATTTATTCGCTAATCGCGTAAACAATAAATGTTAAAAGTACATTTCCTGGCACAAAAATCCGGATGCTTATGCGATTAATATCTCATCATTCACAATATCTTGGTCTAATTATTTTTTCTACGCCTTCCCACCTTTTTCTATGATTTTAAAACCTGAAGAAAAATTATATCGGAAAACGCCTGAGGTATACTCGTAGTCCCGTTATGGCCCACACAACCGTGGTATCCCCTCTTCAACAGCTAATAGTAGGACAAAAGATTGTATTTTCACATTTTAATTTTGTCTCATTCTAGCAATCGGATCATTCACCAACAGACTACCCTGGTGGCCTTGTTATCCGCACGGCACTGTTAAAAAGAAGTATTCCACCTTCTTGTTTGAACATTATGATGGCCTCGCTGTCTGAAAATTATTTTCGTCAATATGATTCTTGTATTAAAAATGGTATTACTATTGTAAAAATATTAATTTAGATTTATACGAGACATCCATTCCTTATATAATTTTGTTCTTTACAGAGTTGTTTAAGGTGCTCAGTACGGGACTTTAAACAGTTGTAAATCTGCACTATCTTTAATATCAGGGAAGCAAGTAGGCGACGATGAACGAGTTAAGCGCTTCTTTAGAGGTGTTTATAGATTACGTCCAGCATTACCTAAATAAAATGTCACATGGGATACATCCATTGTTCTTAATAATGTTCACTAAACTTTTAGAAGTAATGTTGCAGTCCACTGCATTATCCGCAGCCGCAGACAAGACATATCTAAAGATCAGTGGTTGCCACTAAAGGTTTTTAAATATATAAATCAGTTTACAAAACCAAATCAGATCAGAGGCATTTCACTATGCAAAAAACAAATAAAAACAATAAGATTACAATTATGATGAAATTTTACAACTACATTTTGCAATAACTAAATTATATCGGGGCCAGGTGCACTATTTATTTTAAGAGACGCGATAATGCTATCTATTTCTGTTGCGTCTGTAGGCGTAAAATACATGGTGGTTGGCGGCTGTGTTTGTAGCTGGGGTGCTAGCTAATTCGGCTTCAGTTTTTTTTAAGTTTTGTAGAGTGGCATCGGCTAGCTCACTACCAATACTTAGTAGTAAAGTAGGTACGTGTTTACTTGATTCAACGACTTAGTTGGTGTGCTGTCAATATGCAGTAATTCTTTTGGTGTGCCATTATTTTTTATCATTTATTACAGCTATCCTTAATGATACTCCAGGTTTTTTTAAGATTATTACTATTAATTTATAGTTCCGCACGGTAGTATTTTGATTTTAGTGATTTAATGATTTTATTGCACGAATTTCTATAGTTAATGTATATTTGACGCAATTACTCGTTTTTGGGTTGTTTCTTTGATTTTTGATGAAGTTTGTCTCTTTTACGGATCGATCGAACAACGCCTACGGTAATCCATGGCTTCAGTGGGGCTTTTCTTTTAGTTTGGATGAAATACTCGCACAATTATTCATAATACCCTGGATCGTCCTTACTAAGCATTCCGCGGCGAGGTTAGCATCATTTAGCATGTAAAAGTCAAACCAGTCCACTTCCTTGAGCGTTAGTTGTGCGGTAGAATATTCTAGTTTTGTATTTACATACATAATGTTTATTTTTAGGTAACCCTGCTTTCTTGACACACAATAGATTACCATAAAATGGTCTAAGCTAGTGTTTACTCTAGTTGGGTATAGAATGCCCTGTTGTAGGCCGTGTGATGGTGTGATGTCGTGATGATGTCGTGATGAATGGTGTGATTGGTGGTGGATGTCCCCAGTAAAGACGACGTTCCTATTACGAATCCTTTTAAGAATCTCGTCAAGTGATGTTAGGTAGAGTTGAGAGTTTTTGTAACTAGGAGGACGATAAGAATAAATTAAACTGTGACGGACCGTGTCTAATTGTAAACAACTACCCTCCACTATGCTTGGTTCAGAGGCAACAACACTGATTTATGTTCGAACATATGCTACTACACCGTCATTCTGGTTTAAGGTGTTCTTAGTATAGTACACGTTATAGTCATTTAAGTTGGGAGGTGCGACTCCCTGTTTTAGTACACTAGTTTCTCAAGAACTTTCGATAAGCACGAGAGCAACGAGATGGGTCTTTAACAAACAGTTAGTACTATGACATCCACTGGTCTGTTATATTGTTCGTCGCTATAAAAGAAAGCAGAAAATCAAAGTTACAGTATATGCTGCGAACGTTCAAACAAAGAATACAAAGGGGGCTCGAACCAGTGGTATTATTTAAAACAAGAGAACATTGGGATAAATCAGTTAGCTTCATGCAGTCAGCATTACCCGTAGTATCAAGGTCATTAATTATAGTCAAGTTGGAAGGATCGAATTTTGATTATGAGAGCCGTTTGAAGTTATGTATTTGCAATAGAACTATCAATACAGATGTGGTTTCCATTTGATAGTAAGGACTGAAGACTATTAAAAGCATTTTAAACTTTTCATTGTTTGCGGATGTGTGCTTGTTAATAGTTTATGTCAATTGTGTGATTGTGTTTTGAGTGTCAACAAAATGTGAGCAATCATTTGCGCCGCAGTGTGTTATTGCTTTAATGTGTCTAAATGAAAAGTAGGGACAGGCGCCGTTGCCAGATTATTATTAATGATAAACGAACTAACCTGTACGTGAAGTTCGATCATAATTATATGATAGTTTTCGTTATATGATAGTGTAATTTATTTCTCGCAGATGCGTTTCATCTGTGTACACTGACTGGCCTAAAATTTTATTATTTTTATCGTGATCACCGACTGGACCTATGTTGGGCTTCGCATCTCAGATTAGGGGCCTGGCGAAAATAGCCCTCGATACGCCAATGCCTATGTTTACAAACGTATGTCAGTCTTACTTTATGTGTCAGTCTCGGTGTTTTTCCTACTCGTCTTAAATTCTCCATTGTTAAACCTTACCTATTAAAAAAAGGGTAAAAAACGCTAGCGTCCAATTTTCCTAAACAACGGGCCTATTTTTCCATTGCCAATTGTCTCCAAAGTAACGAGAAATAAGTTTACAAAAATATTTATCCTCAATTGTTTACTGATTTTACAAAATACTTTCTAAGCTAGGCTTCCCAAATAAAATTACGTTTAATATTGACAATGAGACATCTATCTCCCAACTTTATAACTAGACATCGTTCAGTTTGCTGCTAATAATAAAATTAACAACCACTGTCGTTTCATTTTTATTTATTTTAATTATATTATTTCCTGCCTGTTCTATTCCACACTAGGATTCACAAAAACAGGAAAGCCACAACATTATTACAATCTAAATGCGCATTGATTTGTTATCATAATTATAAAATAATGTCTAATAATAATACATACATAATTTATTTCAGGTAACAAAGACCCATAACATAAATACCTTACATCATACATACTTATAAAAACCACTAAATGAATGACACAACTAACTGACTAAGGTGAGTTTAAAATTTTCTGCTGGGGCAGAGGCCTCCTCTCTGTGAGAAGGAGTGGGCTGTAAATCCACCACGCGTGCCCAGTGCGGTTTGGTGGATATCTCATGTCTTTCGAATTTCTGTTTCTAGGACATGTCCTTTTCCTCACAATGTTTTCCTTTACCGTTTCGGGGCGTCTTCTTCTATAGCGGCGGTTGGGACGAAGGCCTTGCCTTTCCTCCCGCGGCCCGCCTCCTTCTCGCTTCGGACCATGGATTTAACCAGGGCCGGACGCAAGAGGTCACCGCCACCGATCGCCTCGACGAGGAAACGGCGATGCTCAGCCAAACAGGGCAGACCTCCACCGTTTGCTCCACCGCACACACACGCGGGCGTGTCTACCCGCTGAATTCGAAACAAGTACCTCCCGAAACAGCCCTGTCCGGTAAGTACCTGCGTCAGGCGGAAGGTGAGGACGCCGTGGCGCCTCTCCAGCTGACTCTTACTGACTAAAACCCATCCGTTTTCCTTCTAAAGCCCTTTAAGTTCCAGTGCCGCGGTGACTCTTTCGAACAAATTCCGCAACCCTGGCAGGCTCTGGCCCTTCCGGGCCCCGTCTCCTATGCTGACATCTCTTTGAGACGCGCGTGAAACACAACGCGCCATTGACCCGGGCCTGTTGGTGATCGAACAGCGCGCCACCCTACGCTCGCCGTGCACTCCACACTGAAGGCGTGCATCACAGAAAACCAGCCAAAAATCCCAACTTAACAGAGAGACACAGACAAGAACGATTACGTTTCGCACGAGATTATTTAGATTTCTGGAATACTACCAGATTTTCAGATGAAAAAACATTTAAATCCGGTCAATAAGGCAGGCTTCATTTATGGCACAAGAATAACACTCGCTGGTGCGATAAATACGTAATCCCTAACACTGAATCAGGTCGAATTACAATTAATATGTGGGGATGGATGAGTGCAGCAGGACCAAGAGAACTGGGTTTCATTCCACCGCGCGCAAACAGTTCGACTTGTGTGGAAGTGTTAGACTCAGTCATGCTACCTACTGTGCGCAACTTTTACCCAGCTGATGAGTTAGTTTTGGTTTTGGTCTTCATTTTTTCCGTCTAGCCCCTTTTCGCAAGTTCTCCGTGTCCGGTATGGTAGGAAGCTTGAATCGATTTATCTTAATTACGTAGCTATTTAATTGGTTGAAACTCATAATACTTTAATTCTAAAAGATTTAATTATTGTTATCGATATCGATATTCCAATTACACCTTAACTTAATTTTTGGATTTCTCATTTTCCAGATTGTAAATTGAGTTGATTTTGAAACAGAAAATATAACCTTTTTTAAGCCATACCTCAACTTATTACAATTGTATCCTTTAAAATGTGTACCACTGAGCATGTGAGAGATTGATAAAAAGTTAAAATGGGAATCGGTTATCATGGAATATTGATATTTATATTGTTTAATTGATGTATCTGCCAATTTTACCTAATGTTAATTGGAAACTTGCGCCAATTCTATAACAGTTCTAGAAAATTGGACATTATTGACAGTATATTCTTCGAACGCACAATATTTGGTTATCATTACCGCAGGTTTATCGGTCATATAGAGGAAAAAACATCACAATGTGTGGAAGATTATTTAAATTTTAAAACCTATATGATTGATTCATCGACTGTTTAATTGTATGTTTTCTGTTCTTATAAAATGTTTTACAGCGCCTAATAAAACCACTTGCCCTATAAATAAACGATATCTACTATACGTATGTAAGTTTGGCAAAAAGAAGAATGGGCATCTGATTATATAGGAAACTCCCCTCAAACTTCACTAATGCAGCTCTGAGACGCCAGTAAGTATCTAGTTTGGTTTGTTTTTTCTGGGCTTGACAATTCAAGCCCAGAAAGCAATGCCAATCAAAAACTTGGCTTGAATTGGGTCTCTTTTCTCCAGTGACTTGTATCTAGTTATGATCATCGTTACTTCCACTGGGTTCTGAAACTATGTCTTCTGTGGTGGATTTTGTATTTGGTTAATCACCAAGCGACATTGCTCTAGGTCTAGTTTCAAACATTCCTTTATGGAAAACTTGTTGTGTTAGAGTTTTTTTGTTTGTCGTATAGGTGTTTTGGTTGTTTTTTGTAAATTTAATAATTGTTCATTCATTTTGATTCCCACGAGTGAGGACGATTTAACAGTCGGTACCTGGGGTGACGCCTATTCCCAGGAGAAGGCTAATACAACAGTGGTTGCCCGTTCCACTGAGGTTGACGTTAGACACTGGTTTCCCACCAGTCATACATCTTGGGCACGTTGCCCACCTTGATTGTTGATTGGGGTTATTTATTCATATTTCTTTGTAGCCATGTTTTCTTCCTTGGAGGCCAGACAATTAAGCCAAGCCTCGTAGTTGTTCCGAAATTCAGAGGCCATATCCTGCCTTTGATTGGTCGAGTTTGTAGACCGCCGTTCGATACTCGGCGTTGTTGTTGCTCGTTTAGCACCACCCAGGGGACACGTGTAGGGTGGGTCTGGAAAGATAGTTAATCCTACGGACGCGAGCAACTTCATCCCCCTAAACCAGATCTATGACATTTTTTTCATTTTAGATATAGTTTGGATTTAATGGAAGTATTGTTTAGTTTAGTTTTTATTTTTATTCGATTCAGAGACTTAACAAAAACAGGAAAGACACACAATATTATTATTTCAATACGCATTAAATTGTTTAATAATCTATTGTAATTTTAAATAGATATACAAGGAAATTCACAACAATTACCTATTGAGCTGATCTCAATACCACCTACCTACTGAACTATTGTCTGTTACTAATAAAACTGGGTCGGCATTAAAATTAGAACAAAACAATGTATAGGTATGTGGACTTAATACGCGACGCGGTAAATCCAAATATGCAGTCATATTTTTTTCTGGCACCTCGAGTTTTAATACGATAAGCAATTTTTTCCTAGAATTATTTTCATTTTATAAAAGCAGTGAAGCAGAGGTATTTTGTGTGATTTTCCTCTATTTTCTTAAATAACTTGTGAATGAAAAAAAAAATTAATATTATGAAAAAAAAACTCTTTTCCCCAAAAAGTGACCTCATTTACATAATTTATTTATTTTCAATATGCGTCCGTGTTTGGGTCACAGAAGGTTAGGCATATGTGTCCCAAATTTGAAATGAATCGTTCTTGCAGATTCGGAAAAATTGGTTGTCACAGACGTTCTGAACGTCTATGACAGCCAATTTTTCTGAATCAGAGCAGCGAGATATCCTATATGGGTTCCGTTTTTCTATACAGACGTTCGCAACCCTAAAACAACAAAACAAAAATCACAATGACGTTAATTCTTTTTTTATAATATTTATCATCGAACTTTAATTCAAGTAAAAATGCCAAACAAACTTCAATTGTTTAAGCGTTTTAAATTAATCCATTAATAATTTAGTTCAATCGGGCTACAACTCAACCTTTCAAAATGCCAAATTTACCTCCCCCAACGGACTACCTTAGCAAAATTTAAGTTTATGGCTCCGAATAGCCAAACCACTGATAGAAATTCTCTTCAAATTTGAAATTGTGACTATCTCGATTGCCAGTTGACAATAAGACATGCCGCTTAAAAAATCTTATTTTCGCAATCAATATTCAATTTACTTAGTTTGTTTTAGTTTGGATAAAAGCCGTTATAAAACCAAAATCCTTAAGTTTCTTTAATTTCCTATCAAATAGTAAATATAAAATGATACTAGCCACTACTCACACCACAAAATCTCGAGTATTTGAAAGACTTGGCTTAATATGCTTTTTCCATTAGAAAATCTATTGGTATCTGCGACAAAAATAGGTATTTTTTGGAACTTTGCGTTGGGACAGTAGTTAAAGTACCTACCTACTTTGTATTATTTTCTTGTGTAATACTATTTTTGAATAAGAAGGGGTGATATTTGTTTTGTGTAGGTGTATACTACGTCACCGTCTTCGCCAGTCTTCTCAAAGCACAATTACTGAATATTAGCAGTTTGGTCCCAGTAGATTTGGAGCAAATTGATTTGAATGGAGTTGACAGATGAACAGACAAACACACGCATCGTTAGATTTTACGAGTACCTATAAGGAATCCGTTAATCTATACGGACTTTCGAAACCTCAAAACCAATAAATAATCACACAGTTGATAGTTCGGTCTTCTCCCTAAACGCGGCTTTTCCTAAACGACTTTCGTAATTTCGTTTTTGAGTTTGTGCTAGATAGGTACTACCTGATTGTAAGGTAAGCAATTAAGCATCGTTCTTTCAAATTCCATTTAAAATAAAACAAACATTGTACGTAATTTATTATATTTATTGCTTAAATACTATTCATATTAGTTTATTGTATAATGTGTTAAAATGTTATAGTTTTAGTTTAGGTACGTGGCTGTTTCTATACCTAAACTTATTTGTAATGATAGGGTATATAGTGTTTATTGTTAGGGTATATTTTATAATACGTCTTCTGTATTTGAGTTTTCCTGGTGAGTTGTAAATATGTAGCAGTCCTCCTGGAGTTCTGGACAGCTAAATGCCGGTTTTTTCGTATTTTATCAAGTAGGGTTCGCGGCCATTTATTCTAAAAAAGAATGAAAACAAATTAAAACTTGCAACATACATAGGTACATACTTGTAATCTTCTCTTCAGCAAATCATTATTGCTGAAGAGAAGATTATAAGAAGTGGATCTTATGCCGTATCTATTGAATGGTGCTAGCATTGTGAAATACTTAGGAAATGAGTTACATCGCACCGCAGGCGGTATGTTGTCTCTGAGAAAGTCCATCAGACCACAGAATTTGGGCAAGTCTCAAGCCAACTAGCGAGCATGAAAAGTTGTTAGATAAAGAAATGTTTAACAAAACGAGTGGTTCCAACGTAATGCCCTGTGTAACACTAACAGCTAAACTTTCACCGGAGGTCTACTTTTATTACTACTGGTCCATTGATGTTACCATTGACATTTGGCTGCACACTTACCTATTTACCTTACAAAAGTAAATAAGTGTGGAAGCAAAATTAACAACTTGCCTCCAATGTCAGTGACGTGAATGTCGAACGATTTCAAGAAGTCTGGCAGCGAGCAGCAGTAAGTAGAGTTGCCGTTCACAGTCCAATCTTCATATTTATTACAAATGTCTGGTGTCTTGCATTTGATGTCACTCTCTGTTGGTTCAGGGTCGTTCACGTGGATTATGGCCAGTACTTCATCGTCGTCGAGCCTTACAACCTAGAATTAAATTCGTTTGATGAAATCCGATCTCAACACATGAAGAATTGATGTCAGTCACATATGAGTGGTTCTTATAAAATTACGGAATTAAAAAAAAGATGTAAAATAGTAATGTATTTGTTGTGGTGTGTAGTAGACACCATAAGAAATACATAATTATTTAAATAATACTTTGTCTAAAAGACAGTAGGTATATTATTTTTTTGTATTTATAGTAACGCCGATTAAAGCAAGTAAGTGAAGCAAGTCAGAACGAGCGATCGTAACATTTATTATAAAGTTATGCTTCCGATTTTATGAACCACAATGAGGTAATGTGTAATAAGAATCCTTAAAAGTACCTTCCATAAATATCTTGGTATAGTAGCCCCATTTTTCTCTTGCAACGTGTGCGTGCCAGACCAAACAACGATGTCAGTGAAGATGGACAGCTGGGATCTCACATTGTCATTAACAACTTCCCATGACCACTGAAATAATACAAATCGTGTGAGAAACGCTTTGATCCTGTTTAAGGTGCAGGTTAAAATTACTTGATTATTGCAAAATGACAATATAGGGTTTACCTTTGATGTATCGCAAGGGAGCCAGACTGGGATTNATGAAGAATTGATGTCAGTCACATATGAGTGGTTCTTATAAAATTACGGAATTAAAAAAAAGATGTAAAATAGTAATGTATTTGTTGTGGTGTGTAGTAGACACCATAAGAAATACATAATTATTTAAATAATACTTTGTCTAAAAGACAGTAGGTATATTATTTTTTTGTATTTATAGTAACGCCGATTAAAGCAAGTAAGTGAAGCAAGTCAGAACGAGCGATCGTAACATTTATTATAAAGTTATGCTTCCGATTTTATGAACCACAATGAGGTAATGTGTAATAAGAATCCTTAAAAGTACCTTCCATAAATATCTTGGTATAGTAGCCCCATTTTTCTCTTGCAACGTGTGCGTGCCAGACCAAACAACGATGTCAGTGAAGATGGACAGCTGGGATCTCACATTGTCATTAACAACTTCCCATGACCACTGAAATAATACAAATCGTGTGAGAAACGCTTTGATCCTGTTTAAGGTGCAGGTTAAAATTACTTGATTATTGCAAAATGACAATATAGGGTTTACCTTTGATGTATCGCAAGGGAGCCAGACTGGGATTACATTCAAAGGATCGATAAACGT
>NDFZ01003889.1:0-40764 GCA_002192655.3 Mamestra configurata
CCACTCACGGAGCAGCTGCACACCTGTAATAGATAAACTTTATTATTAGATAGTTATGAAGAGGGTATGACTGGTGGAAAAATTGTTGTTTGGCTATGGAAACAACAATTTTTACGATATGCAAACTTATAGTTTTCCTATCGTATAATCATGTTAGTTACGTATGTTTTTAAGTTTAAGCGACTTCCAAAAAAGGAGGAGGTTCTCAATTCGGCGGGTATTTTTTTAATTTGATGTGTGTACACCGATTACTTCGTGGTTTCTGATCGGATTTATGTGATTCTTTTTCGTTCGATGTGGTATACTTGCCATTTGGTTCCGTAAAAAAAATATTCAGTTTGGTCCAGTAGTTTTTATTTTATGATCATTTTGCTTACTTGTGGCTTACTTGGATGATGAAAATACGTCGTTCAAGTAAGCTAAATGACGTCGGGTAGGTAATTAGTATGACAGCTAGAATAAAAAAATAATCTTTTACAAAAATATACAACCGACTTCCAAATAAAAACACTACGGTCTAAAATAACTTTAATTTCGGAAGTCGGTGTCAAAAACGAAGAAACAAAACTAAAAACACCGACTTACGAAATTAAAGTTGACTTTGTAGTGTTTTTATTTGGAACTCGGTTGTATTTTTTTGTAAAAGTTTTTTACATGCGTCAATTTTACTTAGACTTACTATTGAAGGGCTGGTTTCGTAATTGAGTGTTTTGAGTTAAGAGTGTTAAATGCTACTTTAAGTGTTAAATTTGTACGGGTTTGCAAGCTAAAGTAGCGTTTAAGTAATATTTTACTTCAAATGCTTTATTCAGAAACCGATTAAATAATAATACTGTAAAAGACATATAAATCATAACAAATAACTTTAATTGTTACGATACAGGAAGAGGAAGACATGACATGTAAGTATATAAATCCCAAAGAGGAAGAAAGGGGAGTATGGTACACCTACATTTTGCTAGCTTCGTTTTAATCACATGTAAGGAAACCAACATGGATTTTCACGAAACAGGAGGCCTGCTAAAGGTGAAATATTTTTATGGACAAAAGTGAAAGATTACATTATGTTAACAAAAGCAATTAGGTCGATAAGTGAACAGGACATACCCAGTTCTTACTCATCGCAATTGTTATTACATCATTCACTGTCAAAAACTAAAATTGATCTTAACTTTTTAATAAATTTTACACTAGGTCGAAACACCACAATGACCACTTGCTTTTAATGGATTTAAAAAGATTTTTTTTATCTTGTTTTTTTGCTTATATTAAACATTAAATCTGATATGGAGATAAAACTTCACCACAGCAAAGAATCGCGCAAAATTTACTGCATGCGAACTTTTGTTATCAAACACATGATGCAATTTATTGAACGCGATATGGTTATC
Source organism: Mamestra configurata (assembly GCA_002192655.3). Taxonomy (NCBI): domain Eukaryota; kingdom Metazoa; phylum Arthropoda; class Insecta; order Lepidoptera; family Noctuidae; genus Mamestra; species Mamestra configurata. The sequence continues at coordinate 1,392 of NDFZ01003889.1, forward strand.
GCGAACACAAAAATGCAGATTTTGATCAACCTTATTTTAGTAGTCCTTTCTCCACTCCTTCCATCATAAAAAACTGATCAACACACACGTAAAAATGTATTTACATTTGACACAATATTAACATGGACACCTTTCCCCATTAATATAATATGTACAATTATTTACAATAAAATACACACACTTTGTACTTTCCGGTGAGACCCCATAGTTTTAGCTTTTTGGCTTTTATTAGCATCACATTTTTATTTTTTACTATACTCCTAATAATGTCTTTAGTCCGCGACTGGTCCATTTTTACCCGACTTTCCCAGAAAGAGGGGTGATGTTTTTTCGATTACTTTCGTAAATTTTTCGCACGGACGTTGCTTCGAGTCAACGTCAAGAGTAACAATGATAAGTGATATCAGATAATTTATAATAATTAGTTAGGCAATGTTGTTTTATAGAAGCTCTTATCAGGTGTGAGATAACAGTTTATTTACTTGTTATGATAGAGATGTTATGAATGAACTTTCGAAAATTCTTTTCATATTTATTAGTTGCGGAAGTTACTGTTTAATTATGGTTTTAATAATTCGCAAAATTATGTTTTTTGTCAGAAAAATAAATAGTTGCTGAAGAAAACTTCACAATATTTGCGAAACCTTCAGTATTAGATAGAAAGATTATTAAACAAATTCTCGGAAATACATATAAATAATTTTATTACGGTTTAAATAAATAAGTTAATCACGTGAAAGGATCTTTGATTTAAGTACTGAGGTTAATCGATTGCTATAGTAATTTGACGCCTAAACACTTTTACCCCCAGATAATTGATTAGAATAATCAGCGATGACTTGACTATTATCTATCTATGTTAATCTTATCTCCGCATTGCTTACATTCTTTAATTTAAGCTTAGTATGAGTGTTGACATCACCAATTCACCAGTTATTATTTGCATTGCTGAAAGCAAGTTTTTTTTGTGCAAAAATGTGAAATAGCGCCCAATAGTGGTGAACAACACCCAATGGTATGGTCAGCATGGAAAGTTAATTAGTAGCCATGAAATGCTGGAAAGCTCAGATATTTCAAATAATTTAAAACATTTTGAAAGACTTTTCTTGCTGACTGCACCTCCAAAGCACCCTGGGACTGCCCGAATGTACGGTCAGTGAGGAAGTCAATTTTCAACTATGACTTGACGAGAGCGGCGGCCATATTGAATTTAGTGTGATGTTACTAATTTCATCGTTTCTACTCGTCAAGTCCTTTTATTTGATATGATATTAAGGGATTGAGAAAAAAATAATGTAATCCGCCATCTTGGAGCGGCGGCCATATTGAAATTATTGAAAGGTGTATGCAAAATTTCAGCTAAATCAGACCAAAATATGGTCGAAAAATGGTTTGCAAATTTTGACAGACAACTTACAGGACATACATACGAACGGTGCAAGTTAAATAAAAGCTTGTAATTACGGCATGAACCTGTTAGTAGGTACCTTAACAAAAGTACAAGAATAGAAGGTATGGTTAATATCATAAAACTATTCTCGAATCGTTCTTACCCCACTATCAGCGTCCCCACGGTGTAGGGGCGGCATATCAGCTGCAATCATGTGGATCTGATGGGCTGACTGCTGCACCCGAGCCACCATGGCTTCCACCTCTCTCTCATGGCTCTGAGGGTCGCATACCATGTGGTTCCTGGAAATAAGAACATATAATTGGTTAAACGACAGGGGATAAGCATTGCCATACAACATGGCAACGTGGCTGCCAGCCTTTTGGGCACATTACCAGTGGTCAGCGATGCGGAGGAATTTTTCGACGCCATATTTTTTTATTTCAGTTAAGACATTTTTTTTTATATAAGTGTTAATATACCTAATAATAGTTAGTTATAGGTACCTTGTTTTTCAAACAGTAGACAAACCTTCTGAATTATGTTTTATTACACAAATTACAAAAATGTTTACCAATAATTGTTTAAATAAGATATTTGTTGTGGTAGAACTGTATAAAGGGCATAGAACATTCGTGGTATAGATACCCGGCCGCCATTTTGTTTTTTTTTCATAATCGCGACGCACCTTGAAAAATGTATCGGTAGAGGACACTAAGACAAACAAAAATGCAACACGGTACTCTAAAGTGCCACGTTGCCAGTTGTAATATTAATAGTTCCCCAGCTTAATTTAACCATCGACTGGTGGCTATGCCAGCTCCCATACAAAAATGTTCGAACCCCTTTGCAAACTTAATTTAATAAATCAGCCAATTTCAACCCTCTTGTGAAAGAACTATACTCTCATTATAAACCCAATTTTATTAACTACTACCCAATATTAATAACTTATAACCACATAAACCGTTCACTTACAACCCACGAATCTCAAAAGATAACCTAATCACTAGTACCTCAAATACTAGCTAGTGATCGAAATCCTGAAAAAAAACCCGAGCATTTCCTTTGGGACTTACATTACATCTTTTCACTAACTTGATCGCGAAATAAATCGTAATAAACAAAAGAAAACGGACTTTATCACTTTCAAAATAAAGTCACAAATTGGTTGTTAGTAGCTGGGCAGCTAAGCCTTTTCACTCGAAAATGAACTTTATTTCCATTGAAATAAAGTGTGAAATTGGTTGAAAACTTAGTATAAGTTTAAATATTGAAATGTCTGCGCTTCTTTCAGGTAGTAAAGATAAGGGGCTCAACGCCTGATTATAAATTAACGATACAACCTGTATTACGCATTATTGGTTGTCTTTTAGTATTCATGACGATCGGTGAGAAAACAATGCGATTGGTTCGTGTTACGAGCTGTTTATGTTACACGGGTTACACCTTATATCAAATTTTATTGGTGAACTTTCTTTCTTAGATTTTTCTCTAGCTATTTTAGGAGTAAAAGGATAAAACTAAATTGCAATGAAGAATATCCTGTTAAAGTTTCAAGACCTCGAAGATTTCGGAAGGGAAGGTCTTCATGTACCTTCCTTAGTCAAGTTCTAAGAGGTTTTTGTCATTAAATAATAGATATAATGTCACCGGAAAGATTGTATAATATCGCGTGAAATTGTAAACTACTTTTTCTTAATAAGAGACGGATATATTGGAAACTATTGAATTTGCATGAGATTTATTGTATATGTCACCGGAAAATAGCAAACTCCGTAAGATCATGAAATAACTTGAGAGATTGTAAACTCTCGAAAAATTGTGAACTGACATAAAATGGCGACCCGAACTCTTGCAAGCCAATTGATTAAAAGACGTTGTTTTACACCCAAACAATCACAACAGCTAACATAAAATATGCAACAATAACACCACTCTGAAAACTTTATAAGGATTTCAAACACCTTATTATTACCCAGTTGACAAACATAAAGCGAAGTATACTTAAATCCATAATCCGAGATAATTTCAATGCATCACCACCAACTCAGGTATCGACTTAAGCATAAAAACATACATTTAAAGTTAATTGTACTTGGCCATTTGCATTAAAAAAGGCCCAAAAAAGTTCTGGTTACAATGGACTTTGTACTTTGTGTATTCTTCTACAATTTGACAATTATCTCGAATTCCAAATTCAAATATAGAAGAATGGTTGGGTCCTTACCCCATGTCCATATCATGTCGTTCCCGTAATGACATGGAGCGCATGGGCCTGGTGAGGGCTAAGACCTTCTCAGCGCCACCAGGACTCTTCTGGAGTAGTGTGTTTGCGTATATATCTGTACCTGTAATTTAAAACGTGGGATTTAGATGTAGTTGATCAGTTTTGGCCACACAACTTGGCATTAAGCAATATTTTTGTAATGTTTTTGAGTTTTCCTCGTCCAATTACTTTAGAGATCTAGGCTATAAATAAACCNTTGGCATTAAGCAACATTTTTGTAATGTTTTTGAGTTTTCCTCGTCCAATTACTTTAGAGATCTAGGCTATAAATAAACCAACGCAATTTCAATCGTTAGAACAATTGGTCTTCACTTTTCGAAGACTTATTTACTTCCACAAGGACCACGATTACTGAGGAAGTAAAGACCTTGCAAAAAGGGTCAGCGCTCTTCTGACTTTCCACAATTAATGTGATTACTTCCTTACATAAAAAAAAAGATAAAAGATTCTCACCATTGACTAGTTGCCCATGATCAGGGCCATCCTGCATCCTCCTCGCGTTGGAGTCTGCCGCTTTCGCCATCGCGGTGATGGCACTAAACTTCTTCAACAGCTGTCGTCTCCTAAATGCTCTCTGGATGGTGACAGCCGCCCTCCTGGCTCGTAAACCTCCGTACCTTCGCTCTAAGATCTCTGTTTGTTTGTCCAGCAGGTCTTGGGACATCTCATAACGGCTGGAAGGTGGAATTACCCATGAATATGCTGTGGGTTCTGAGTGGGAGGGTAAAATGAACATCCGGAAGGTTAAGCCAAGGTTTTTAAAGGTCCATGCCAGAATAAAGATCGATTCTCTAAATATTGTGATTGAATAAACAATGAAAGGTGGGATGAAGTGATCGATTGATTTTTAAAGGGCTGTTTTTTTTGTTGTTGTAAAAATGATGTGTGTTTTGGAGCGATTGGACATTCAGTTGTTTGATTACTGAGGACAATTTTGTGGCTTGCAAAATGGCGGGTTTTGATTGATGTTCATTTTACCGTTAAAGCAGGGTTGAAAAAAAGTTTAATGTTTCGATCATGTGATTAGGTTGCTGCAAGTACGGTAAGCATTTATTTCAATATTTTTAATTGAGTGATTAGTTTGGATGAGAAATATTTCTAGATCAAGGATTTCCTTCATAACACTTGATATTTTTTTTTTAATATTATTGATTACTAGATAAGTATAAGTTTCAACTTTAAATAGAAGATTACTATTTAGAAAGGCTTGTTATTTAATTTTTTGGAACTGTTTAATAAGTGAACAATTTAACTAATGAAGTTTTAACAAATTCTAATAGACAGGATCATTGTTGGAAAAAGACAGTGATTGACAATTTAATGAATGAATCCAATTCTAGAAGAAGCTTAATATCAAATTACGAGTCAAACTTTTAGTAACTACATGCTGTTAACATTGAAGATTATGTCAAGAGAAGTTCGTTAATTGGCAAATTAAATTAATGTTCCTGGTTTAGGTCCACTTAAACTGCATGCCGACTTAAATATTCAAAACAAAAAGTAAAATCATAAATATTGTTTCTAGTTAATTGTGAGAGAATGCAGTTTTCAATGACATTGTCTGACCTTGGAAAGTCCACAATGACTGCATTATGTAAGTGACAATATTGTAATTAATATTATCTAAAAATAAATAGTGTTGGTATTTTAGTGGTTACGTGTTCCGAAAAAGATTATTCTTTTGAACATAAAATTGTCGTAATGAAACAGAGACTTAATGTATTCTTGCACAACTTTTTTGAAGTTATTTAAATGGTATATCTCTTCTGACAGGCAAGGTACAATAAACACATTGCAGAAATTTTCCAGAGAAATTTTTACTACAATGTTTATCTCAAAACGACCTTTTACAGCACGTAAAAGTCAAAACATGCGTAAAAGTGGACCAGGGCCTTAAAACTATTTTTAAAATACATGCCTTGAATAGCAAGAAATTGTCAAATGTTATAATTTACTTATAAGCTGAAACAAATTACATTTGCACAAGGCTACATCCACATGAACAGAAGTGCGATAACTTTTTATCTGATTTAAGATTGACAGGACCAAAAAGTTTTGTAAGTATCAAAGGACCAAATTATTTATTGGTTGTTAATTCTTATAGAGTATATTTAAGTGCAAATCATAGATAATGATTGGCTTGAGTGGAACGCTTAGGAAATATTAAGTGGTCCTTTAGAAATAATTCCTACTGTCACTTTTACTTAGTCATCTAGCAAGAGTTGCTAGCTGAAGCTGACTTAATGCCTCTCAATGGATTAAGTTCAAGTTACTACTGAGTTTTTGCTTTATTTGCATACTTAAGTATGTACATACAGACATAACCAAACCATGTAATTTGCATCAGTGATTATAAGAAATACGATTTTTCACTCTTTCAATGTAAAAGGAACAGGAAATTTTATTTTCAAGTTTAGATAGGAGTTAAGTGTTATCTAAGTGTTAAAGGGCACACAATACACATTCCTGAGGTTCACGACATACCCTCTAGTCAATTTACCCCTTTTTTGGGGTAACGTGGGATCTTTTTGGGTCATTCCCGTCGAACCCATTCCCATGATGGACACATCTGTGCCTCGCCTATGGAAGGAATTGAAAAGTAAAGAAAACATAAATACACATATTGTTAGTAATACAATTTCCCAGATTTCACCCATGGAACCAGACCCTTATACATTTATTTACACACAAACATTATTTACAACAAATATCACAACAAAATGTGCGACAAATATTAATCACTTGGAATCTAAAATCAACACCCGAGACCACATATTTACAAATATAAAATATACAAAAGCAACTGACGTCCCCCAGACACCCTGTACCTCTAATCTTCGCCTGAGCGACTACACGTCGGTGTTAGTGTTCCACTGACCTGTTTGTATGAACGGCGTGTCCGAAGCCCTCTGGCGGGGCGGCGATGTACAACGGCGGCGCCGGCTCGGCTGCGCCCACGCACAGCCCCGCCCCCGTGGACGCGTTCGACGCCGACGAGCATGACGAGTTTGAGTGGTTTAGAGCTGGAATCATATGGGATTTATATTATTACTAGTAAATGTGATATGAAGAAAAAATGACAAAAATTATAGGAAAAAACCGGAGACAAAATCAACGTCAAAAGGATTATTATTGCAGAATGTACAAATGCGCCTGTTCCTCTGCAGGACAAAGCCTCCTTTCTGTCTTTCTATTTTTCTCGATCTGTTGCAAATATCTGGCCAGCTCTCCTTTATGTTGTTGGTACTTTTCACTTTTCAAACACTTTTTTTGTTTTTTTAAGGATGGGAAATCATCAAATGACTTCTTCCGCTCTGGGTGGAGCTGAAGGGCGTGTCAGACTCTTACTGACTAAAACCCATCCGTGTTCCTTCTAAAGCCCTTCCAGGGCCACGGTGACTCTTTCGAACAAATTCCGCAACCCTAGCAGTCACTTTTCAAACACTGCAAGCAATTTCTGCACAAGTAGATAGTGTAGAGTTGTGGACCAAAGGTTTTACAACATTGGGTTTATTTCCGTACTGGTGTCACTAAGTGCCTTGTCCGACGTTGTGACTTCGGACAACACAGATTTATCAAACAGGCTAACGGTCAAGATGTTGAAAAGTGGTTCTCACAGGAACAACACAAAACAAAGGGCCCATTGCCGATACACTAAGTTCTAGTCTCACTGAAGTGCGTTAACACCTTCTCTCTTCAAATCGAGTTAAATATGTAGGTAGTTCTTCCTTAGAACTCTTCTCTAGAAGCTTCTCCTGTTAGGATGATACAAATTTTTTCACTCACCAGGTAATGGTCGATGAACAGCAGTGACATATCGGTTGCCTTCCATGTATCCTCGGTCGGGTTCGGCGGTGTGAGCATGATGGGCGTGGATCGAGTGCTGGTGGGTATAGAAGCCGTCGGGGGGATGAAGAGCCACCCCACCCGTCCCCTCTTCTTCGTCTACCTTCTGAGAGAAGCTGTGGACAAGGAAAGAATCGGTTCAAGATGACGTTTAAAGCAACAGTAGGTCGGATCGGAAACAGATCCAGCTCGAAGCACCGATGAGAATAATTTTATCATTGAGTCAAGTTATACAGTTACATAGTTATACAGTTTATTTATTAAAAAAAACACACACATACACTAACATAAGTCTCACAGTATAACCTGGCATAGCAGCCACAGCTCTTTCATTACATAAAAATACAGAATTACTTTTTCTCCTTTAAAAAATACACAAAATAACGACATCTCAGTTCAAAAGACAAGTCTCAAGTATCAGAGACAGTCAACATTTTCGTCGTACCTATCCCGGGCTTTTGTAACTCGTTCTAGTAAATATTTTCACTATCTTAGTCAAATATTTGCTTACACGGACGTTTTTGGGACGCTTTTGCAACTCCTGTAAATAGAGCTCCCGTCTAGAGACGGAAAGGGTAAGAAGGTTGTCTATCTCGCTTGTGTTTGTGAATGTTTTCATCTTGAATCAGGTTAATGAAGAATATTGCAGATCAAGTGATATTTTGGCCGTAGAAGCTGTCTTAACTATTACTACTCCTACTTAGACGGCTTTGATATACTAGCCTGTTAGAAGGACTTTGTCAAAATTTTATTACAAATGAATCAAAAGGATACCCTTGAAGTTATCATAGATTAATGACTCATGATCATGAAACACTTATGATTGCACTCAAATAGGTATTGGCGCCGATAAGTTCAAAACGGACTCGATGAGTATCACAATAGAGACCTTGACTTCCGTACCTAAGTTCATACAGGATTCGGTATTATTTATCATGTTCAGTTCCTTGATAACGGTATGAGGGCTCATATGATTCATACATCGGTCATAATGCGAGCTTTCCAAATAACCCGACATATAAACCTNAATATTAAATAGGTTTTTTATTCCATATTGTCCAATCCTTTACAATCAATTACACCATTTTAATGTACTTCAATGAATAGAGTCACAATTAAATGCTGAAATATTATATTTTTTTCTGAAATTGCCAACAAGGTCCAAAAAAGTATCTACCCTGGCCTGTCCCTTTGCCGATTTTAGTTAAAGTTACTGCCGTACCTAATTTGTTTGTATCGCTTTCTAAACTAAAGCATGGTAAGTATGAATTTGAATAAATATACTATAATAATTTTAAGAAAAAATCCAACAAAGTATGTTTTTGTGTATATATTTTCTGAACTTAAATTTTGTCCCGTATTTTTTGTGTCTTTACTCTGGCAAATTTTGTTCCACTACTACCAACGTAAAAATAAAACGGAAGTATTGCAAATTCCTCTCAAGGACATCTAACGACGTGAAGTTAGCCACAAATAACAAGCGAGCCGTTAGAGGCCGCCATTTTGCTAGTTGTCGCGACGCGTCCGTGCGGTGTAGTGGTCTCGCAAAGTCATTGTGTCTCTCCACTGGTAAGTCATAAAAGTTATATTTATGATTTGATTCATTTGTGTAATATTACATTTATTCAATAAAACTGTACTAATTCAAGTGGGATATTTAATTAAGCCAAAAATGTTATACGTCGATTACAATATTTGAATTTATCATGAAAACGTCTTTCCCCTGGCGTATTTCCCCTGCCAAGATAAATGCCAGGGGAGAGACTTACTAGCCAGGGGAGATAAAGCATATCATATAATGTAGTCACAAAGTAATTTAAATATAGTAAGATTGTACTGAAGTCAGATTTAAATGGTATATTGAAGTATTGTTATGATAAAAAAGCGATCTCTAATTTTTTTTCACATTATTACAGATTATGGCACCGCAAAAAAAGTTAACACGTGAAGAAAAACTACAAAAAAAACGTGAGGCAGAAAGGCTAAGATATCAAAGGATTAAAAATGACCCAGAAAAGTATAAATTGCAAAAACTAAAAGAAAAAGAAAAATATTTGAAAAAGAAAGAAAAAGGACTAATAAAAACTGTCGATCAAATGACTCCTAGAGAGCAACGTAAAGCACGAAAAATATGGAAGAAGAAAGCAAGAGAGCGTAGGCAACGACTTGCTTCTCAAAATGTAGCTAATGTTCCAGTTGATGATCAAATACCAAAAAGAAATTTTCAGTCAAGAGCTTTGGTTGCTAAACTTAAATCAGACCGAGCAAGAAGGCAACGATATTTAATTAATAAAAAAAAAGATGAAACCATAAATAGATTAAAAACTAAACTGGCATGTTACAAAAAAAGGTTACAAAGATTAAGAAAGCGGGAAAAACTTACACCTAACAGCAAAGTGGAAAAAGAGTTGAATTCCCCAAGTGCAAGAGATACAGTGAAGAAAAAATTGCTGTTTGCAGATGTGCTCCATCAACAATTAAAAGATAATTATTCAGCTCTTCCAAACGAAAAAGAAAAAAGGATTTTTAGAAGAATGATAAGCGGGAAGTTGGTGAAAAAATATGGGATACTACATAACGAGAAAAATATAAAACCCTTGAGAAAACTTGGAAAAGTGCAACTAATTGATAATAAAAGGAAAGGCAAAAAAGGTTATGAAGTAATAAAGAGGAAAATTGTAGATTTTCTTGAAGAGGATTCTAATTCCAGATTATGTGCCGGTAAAAGAGATTATGTGACGAAGAAAGGAGATCGCAAACAAAGAAGAGTTCTCCTGGATACTCTGAAAAATCTCCACAGATCTTTCATGACGAAGTGCAATATAACGATCTCATATTCACTATTCTGCCGTCTAAAACCGTTTTGGATAGTACAACCGAACTGTGATAAACGTGACACTTGCCTATACGTTACACACGCCAATACAGATCTGATCCTTTCAGCTTTATTCCAAGCCAAAATTATATCTATATCAAATCATCAAAATCTGCTTCAGGAAATTTGTTGCAACAGGTATAACGAACAGTGTCTTTTCCGAGATTGCCCAATTTGTAAAAATAAAGGGCTCAGTTACAAAGAATTTGATAATGTCATTCAAATTGTGTACAGAAAATGGGAATCTGTCTCCACCACTATAGCTGATCCAAAAACGCATAAGGAAAGAAAGGTGACTAAATATATGAAACATTCGATTGAAATATATCCTCGTGATTTAATTTTACAGTTAGATTATAGCTTGGAGAAATTCCTTCAGCACGAAAGGAATATAGTACACCAACATTCGGCTTATAAGAATAAAAAGACAACAATTTCAAAAAAAGAGACCGTGATTCATATGGACTTCAGTGAGAATTACTTGACCAAATACGCAGAAGAGATTCAAGCATTTCATTTTGGAGGTTCACGTCAACAAATAAGTCTGCACACGGTTGTAACTTACACGAAAGGAGACACAGATGAGTTAAAGACTACTTGCTATTGTTCGATGTCACAAAATTTATTACATTCGCCTCCAGCTATATGGGCACACTTGCAGCCAATTTTAAACAGGTTACCATCAGAAGTAGAGATTATTCATTTTTGGAGCGATGGACCCGTAACACAATATCGCAACAAATACATGTTTTACTTTCTTGTCACGCATTTGGCAGAATTTTACCCAGCCATTAAACATTTTACCTGGAACTACCACGAAGCTGGACACGGCAAGGGAGCTCCTGATGGTGTTGGTGCCGTTTGCAAAAGATCAGCAGACCGATTGGTGGGTAGTGGTAATGACATATCATCGCTGAGCGATCTGTCAGAAGCTATTCAGAAAAGCTGCCCTGGCATCAATGTTTTCCTTATTGACGACAAAAATATTCTTGAGAAAGAGGCTTTGCTTGCTACTTCTAAAGAACATATTAAGACTTTTTCCGGTACTTTGCGTGTCCATCAGGTATCATGGAACATTAAAGATCCAAATAAATTGAAAATGAAGTCTTTAAGCTGCTTTTGCAATAAAAATACATGCGATCATTTCAAAATTGGTGTTATGATATACTCGTCCCATAAAAAATCTCGTCTCCGCGTCGAGGATGTTTACGGGCCGGACTCAGACTCTGAAAAAGACAATTGTTCTGACAGTGAACATATCACAGCACCAAACCAGATAGAAGATGAACAACAACCGTCCACTTCCAAACATGTATTCAAGAACGGCGACTTCGTTCTAGTTAAACTTCTGTCCAAAAAAACTGAGTACCGTTACGTAGCTATGTGTACGGGTTTGGAAGAAGATGACGAGATACAGGTAGTTTTCTGTAAAATAGGGGACAAAAGTGGAAAAATATTTAAAGTTGATGAACAAGATATTTCATTTATCTCAGAAGATCAGATTGTCCAGACACTCCCTACGCCAAATCTAATATTAAAGGGGCTGAGGGTTTTCTACTCCTTCAAAAAGCCAGTGAATGTCTTTGAAAAAGCTTAAGTATTTTTATGTTTTGTTTGTATAGGCAAGGAAGTGCCCTTATTTTGTTAATTTTATACCGTTATTAAACAATGAATATTATCTTAATTATCTTAACTATCACAAGTCTGATTATTGTTAAAAGGTGCTAAGCCAGTGAATGTCTTTGAAAAAGCTTATTTTTTTGGTTGTATAGGCAAGGAAGTGCCTTTATTTTGTTAATTTTATACCGTTTTTAAACGATGAATATTATCTTAACTATCACAAGTCTGATTATTGTTAAAAGGTGCTAGTCTAGCTACTTATTTAATTAGTATTATTAGAAGATGTTTAATTTTTGGTTAAATGTATGAAGACACGTTAATTTAATTTTGTTTTATAATTAATAAAAGGCTTTAAGGTGAGAGTATTTAAAAATACCAATAATTAATAGTCTAATAAAAAAGATGTTCCGATTAAAAGTTAAGTGTAATGTTTAATAAAAGTTGATTTTATTAATTTAATTCATTATTTCATTGCCCGAATCTCTCCCCTGGTCTAATAAATATATACCCTGATCTTGACGTCTCTACCCTGGCTTCGATATTTACCCTGGCCTTCTAAAAAGTAATAAAATATGTGTGAAGTAACCTGCCATTGGGTGAAAAGGTTAATCAATGGGTTAATTAGCATAAATTAACATTTTCATGAAAAAAATCCAACTTTTCTCCCTGGCCGCATCTTCTATGGGCTCGAAACCTCTTATCGTAGAACTACCCGTAAATAGAGCTCCCGTCTAGAGACGGAAAGGGTAAGAAGGTTGTCTATCTCGCTTGTGTTTGTGAATGTTTTCATCTTGAATCAGGTTAATGAAGAATATTGCAGATCAAGTGATATTTTGGCCGTAGAAGCTGTCTTAACTATTACTACTCCTACTTAGACAGCTTTGATATACTAGCCTGTTAGAAGGACTTTGTCAAAATTTTATTACAAATGAATCAAAAGGATACCCTTGAAGTTATCATAGATTAATGACTCATGATCATGAAACACTTATGATTGCACTCAAATAGGTATTGGCGCCGATAAGTTCAAAACGGACTCGATGAGTATCACAATAGAGACCTTGACTTCCGTACCTAAGTTCATACAGGATTCGGTATTATTTATCATGTTCAGTTCCTTGATAACGGTATGAGGGCTCATATGATTCATACATCGGTCATAATGCGAGCTTTCCAAATAACCCGACATATAAACCTAATAACCCTGATTATTTTGTTTATGTTAGGACGCCCTATATCTGCAAATGTTACACAAAGTACAGGGTGATTGGTAAATGATATAATATATCTTGCAACGATCACTATTAAACTACCCAATTTGGCTCATAAGTCACCGGGGTCAAAATCGTTGTAATTTGGCTCCAGAACTAGAGCTCCCATTTGATGGAACGCAATCTGCTTATACTACTACTACCCTGTACACAATGTGTAACAGAACAAACGCAATACCTCTTAAGGAGTCATTGTACTCATCATTATGAACTACTTTTAGATAGGACCAACCCCGAAATCGCCAAAAAATATCAGCATAGAAATGTATGGGGAAGTCGTTTTTTTTTTTCGCGATTTCAGTATTGGCCCCGTAGTAAAAGTTGTTCAGAATTGAGTACAATGACCCCTTAAGAGGTATTGCGTTTATTCTGTTACACATTGTATAATTGATTAGGTACCATAGACCATTTAACAAATAAGATTTCTAAAGTAATTTAATAAATCTTCAAGACGAAGAAAAAGTCGGAAGACACAGTTAAAAGTTCTAAGCTGGAAATGATATTCTCAACTTAAACTTTGCACAAAGAGTACAAACAAAAATCTTAAGATTATAGTTTCTCATTTAGTAAATGAGAATGATGAAAGCGAGTAGGAGATACTAAAGACAAACTATTTGTTTTAACTATGATATTAGATAGTTTGCTAACTGCTAGTTTGTGTCAACTAGTTAAGAAGGTAACTAGGAAGGTGAGCGGTCGCATGTTTGTTGTGGAAATTGTTTATTCTGTTGGGTTCGTACCTATTTAAGGATTAGGCCACTGTGGAGCTTTGTGAGTGAGTGTAAACGGATATTTAAATTTATGTTATAAAGAGGTAAAAGTGTTTGTTTATATGTTTGTAAAAAAAATCTCTGGTAAAAATTATACGATTACGAAAAAAAAAATTCGCGGAGTGTCAAAGGTACTTTTTCCATGGGCTTCGTAGGGATAATTTATAACTTTTTTAGGGTTCTGTACCCAAAGGGTAAAACGGGACCCTATTACTAAGACTCCACTATCCGTCCGTCTGTCTGTCCGTCTGTCACCAGGCTGTATCTCATGAACCGTGATATTTAGACAGTTGAAATTTTCACAGATGACCTATTTCTGTTGCCGCTTTAACAACAAATACTAAAAAACAGAATAAAATAAATATTTAAGGGGCTCCCATACAACAGACATGATTTTTTTGCCGTTTTTATAGATAGTGTTACGGAACCCTACGTGCGCGAGTCCGACTCACACTTGGCCGGTTTTTTTTAAGGATGGAAAATCATCGAATGACTTCTTCCGCTCTGGGTGGAGCGGAAAGGCGTGTCAGACTCATTCGAACAAATTCCGCAACCCTGGATAATTTATACCTTACCTTATAAATGTAGACAGATATAGAAAAAAAAAACTTTAAATATGTTCCGCAAAATATAATTGATGGACATTTCAATTTTTTATTACATAGTCACTAATTATTATCGATAGATAGAATCGAAGAATTTGCGACACAATCACCTAGTACACAAGTACACGTGCTCGTTATAATAATATCATAACCAGCCATTAACGTAATCAATCATAATTATTATTAGAACATTACAGCATATTTTTACAAAATATTTGATAGCTTAGTTGTGACTAGTGACGTACAATCTGCTGACTGAAGATATTTAGATAAGATGTGTTTATTTTTATAGCAACGTGCGAAGTTAGGTACACTCAAAGGGTTGTCAAATTCATCAGCAGTCATTTTGACGGGGCCAGCAAGGGCCAGCGCCTGCCAGGGTTGCAGAATTGTTCGAAAGAGTTACCGCGGCCCTGGAACGCAAAAAGCATTTGGAGGAACACAGTTGGGTTTTAGTCAGTAAGTACCTAAGAATCTGACATATAAATATGTATACGGTACAGAGAGTAAAGTCCCGCACACCTCCACTGAAAAGGGGGAATCCTCTGACCAGACGGTTGTTGTGTTTGGTGGGGCCGACAGTTAATATTCGGTTTGTTGTATATGTTCAAATCGCACGGAGAACTTTGCTTGCGCAATGCAGGATTTCGTTGATTGTTCATCGCTGACAGGATAGATGGCGTTGTGGTTTTTTTGTTGCCATACAAATTTCGCTTCTTGGTTTTTTATGTTGCGGCATTGATGCCGTTACAAGCAGGTGGAGTGATTTGATAACCCATCCCAAAAAAGGGTACTGGAACATGGTTCACTTGGCAGTAGTAGCCAGGAAAGGAAACTCCTTACATTTAGTGAAGGATCGAAAATGGCTACAAATGAATTCCGTGAAAAATTTATAAAAAGTACTTATTGAAAAGTGATCGCTGACAACCTACCTACCTAGTACCTACTTACTAAAAGTATTGAGTCAAGTGGTGTACTCGTATATCTACATAATTGTTTAAATACGCTGTCTTATCATCTAAGCTAATATTACAGGGAGGAAAAATTGATTGTTTGTTTATGTGTTTATTATAACGGGTAGGTGTCAGGTGATGTCTGGAAGGCCAGGTCCGATTATAAGAATTGAACAGAACACTGATAGAACGCCACGCTATTACCGTTTCCCAAACACACGGACAAGGTTGCGGGCAGACGCTAAATTATAAAAGCATTGGTCACGTTTCAGATTCCCTTAAAAGTAACAAACAAAAACGTCACTCGTGAAGGATAAATTCAAATAATACCTACATTTAAAATTCATTCATTCAATTCCAATTTCCGGTAAACACAAAATTTAAAGTAAAAGACACTTTCTAATTGTAGATATCTGTTAATGTCGAACACTGAACCCAATTACATATTAAAACGTCTGATAAAAAACTGGTTGCTATAAAGTGTTAGCATGATTATATTGGTAATAGTTTGTTTCCTTTTTGTACAAAACTACGTACTTACTGGTTCATGTACCTTGGGTAAAAGGAGACATTGAACTTTTGATAGTAAAAACTGCTTGTTTTCATACGTACTAAAAGCTGGTCCTTACGGTTTAGATGAAAAAAACTCATTGTAAGTCATTATCATCTAATACATCCTTACTAATATCCATACTAATATTAAGTGTGTCTATCTGTATGTCTGTTACCTCTTCACGCTCGCTGAACCGATTTAGATGGAATTTGGTACATAGATAGATTAGATCTTGGAGAACGACATAGGCCTTTTGTCGCGAGAAAAGGGCTTGAAGAGGTTGAAATAGGGGATGAAAGTTTGTATAGGAGTCCGTCATTATTGAAGATAAAACCATGATGAACCTTTGTATTTAGGCATTTGATAAAAAATAAATAAACATAAATATGTTCAAGCGTTTTTGAAAAATTTGTAACTTAAAAATAAAAAAAATAAAATACTGGTATTCAGCTGAATCCGGTGTGACAGGAAGCCGACCCCAATATAGTTGGGAAAAAGCTAGGCAGATGATGACCTATTATAAATGTAGACACGACAGCTTGGATGGATGGATGATTGTTACTCAGTTTCACCGAAACGGCTGAACGTATCTGGAGGAAATTTGGCACGGAGATAGATTTAAGTCTGGACTAGCTGACATTTATCCCGGGCATAATCCCTTGCTATAATTTCCGACGTTCAAGCGGGCGAAGAAGCTATTAAATCCGCTAATTCAATCTATGATTCCAAGTTATTACAACAAAACCTACAAGGAAAAACAAGATCAGTAAAATCAATTAACAAATCCATGCGAAGTACTTAAGACTATATCCGACCAAAAGCACGAATCAGTCTTCGCAACAACAACATAGTACGTCAAGGAACTCACGTTGAACTCATCGTGATTCTTCGTGTTTCTTCGTTTAGCACACGGCTACATCAATCAGTGGTCGTCACGAACCCAGAGAAAGTTCGAGAAACACCACAATTTTGTATACTTAGATAGATATCTTAGATTGCTGAATCTTATCCCACTGATGTTTTAAATGTGAAAGTCGGTATGCTTGTTAATAAATCACGCCTCAACGACTGAACACATTCGGACGAAATCTGGCACAGGGACAGTAGTATTACTCTGTAAAAATTTCTCCGCTAAAACTTAGTCAGATGTTATCACTCCACCTAGGATCCTAGGATCTTTAAAGTGATGACAGCTCACTTCACCTAAGTTTTTACATAAAAAACACTCCTTTTTTGCAGTCGTGTAATTGCCTATTATTCCTGTATTTCTAAACTTATATTATAAAGAGGAAAGATTTGTTTGTTTGTTACGATTTAACTCAAAAACTACTTGACCCACTTTTAAAATTCTTTCACCATTAGAAAGGCACATCTTCACCAAGTAACATAGACTANAATATTATAAAGAGGAAAGATTTGTTTGTTTGTTACGATTTAGCTCAAAAACTACTTGACCCACTTTTAAAATTCTTTCACCATTAGAAAGGCACATCTTCACCAAGTAACATAGACTATATTTATTTCCAGAAATAATTAGGGATCCCTACTCAAACTTGAAAATCCGCGCGAACGAAGTCGAGGTCGAAGTGCTAGTAATATTATAAAGCTGAAGAGTTTGTTTGAACGCAGTCGGATTTGAAAAAAAAATTTTTGTATATGATGGCCACATTTATGAGGGCTATCTATACTAATATAATAAAGCTGACGAATGTGTTTGTTTGAATGCGCTAATCTCTGAAAATAAATTTCCAACTAAGACTGGTTGGAGTTGNGCAGTCGGATTTGAAAAAAAAAATTTTGTATATGATGGCCACATTTATGAGGGCTATCTATACTAATATAATAAAGCTGAAGAATGTGTTTGTTTGAATGCGCTAATCTCTGAAAATAAATTTCCAACTAAGACTGGTTGGAGTTGGAAAATTCTTTTTGTATTAGCCACATTCATGAGGAAGGCTACACGAGAATGGGAAAAAACGCGATATGCGTGTACGAAGTCGCGGGCAAAAGCGAGTAGGTAATTGATATAGTTGACTACAATACCTAGATATAATAAAAGCATAAGTTATTCATTTCAAAATAATGTAATCAATTATATTGGATGGTTTATGTACCTAGTTTATTTTCGACATGCGATACTTTTTATCCCCGTACTTTATTCAAGTGGCAACATTTTCGACTTTCTCGCAGGCAAATCCACTGACAAAAGCTAGCAACAAAATAATAGCTATTCAAACTCGTGGTTAGAAAACGGAACATAGGTCTGTGCCGGAACTGATAATTGAGGAGGTATCGAAAAATTGTTATCAATTTGACGCTGGCGGCGGGAAAAGTTGGCAAAAGACCGCCATGACAGTTTATGACAACCGCTGTATTATTTGCCGTAAATATCACGAACACTGTTGTTTCAGTTGGTAAATAAGCAGCTATATAATAAGCTAGGAGCTCGAGGCTAAAGAATATCAGCCGCACGGGTCGATCAAGGTTAAGCAACGCTTGCCAAGGTTGGTCTGTGGATGGGTGACCATCTTAACATACCGAGTTTCCTCCGTGCCTCGGAAAGCACGTTAAACTGTTGGTCCCGGCTGTCATTTGTAGATCTTTGGCAGTCGTAACGGATTGTTAGAAAACAGTAAATCTGACACCAGTCTTGCCAAGAAGTACCGTGTCACCCAGTTGCTGGGTTGTGGAGGTCTGGTGGGCAGCCGCTCCACGTAAAATACTGGTATTCAGCTGAATTCAGTTTGACTGGTAGCCGACCCCAATATAGTTGGAGAAGGCTAGGCTGATGATGAAATAAGCAGCTGTATGAAAATACACTTATTTACTTGAATATGATAGCAACACAATCTGAGTTTAAAAAAATAATGTGATGGAAACTTTGTTTCTATTAAAAAGGCTGACGTGTAAAAATGAAAGTAAAACCGAACTACACAGAACACAAAATATCAAAAACCCGACACTCAAAAGACCAGTTTCAAAAACAAGTATGAAACTAAAATGTGAATTAATATGAAAACATAAAGGCGACATCGGTCTCCCTGACTAACTAGCGTTCGTTAGAGAATTATTTTCATACGTTCAACAGTTAGAAAATGCCACAAGCAGATACATATAGTTGCTAATGATTGCGGAAAAACCATTGTCAACAGGACTCGTTATTTCTTACGTAATATAAATTTTTAGGGTTCCGTAGNATGCAGCTCGGAAAAACCATTGTCAACAGGACTCGTTATTTCTTACGTAATATAAATTTTTAGGGTTCCGTAGTCAACAAGGAACCCTTATATTTCGCCGTTTAGCTCAGAGACGCTTAGCACTAGAAAGTTGGAATTTGGTATGGGTATACATATTAATCACGCCGACAAAGTGGTAAAATAAGATCTTGAAAAAATCTTTTTTTAGACCCCCTATACGTAAAGTTGCGATGTTTTTTTAAATTATATTGTCTATCCCATGATGCGGGGTGTCGTTAGATAGGTCGTTTAAAATATTAGGTGTGCGCAGACTCTAACAAAAATTTGCACTTTAAAGTTTAATATTTCGCAAATGGAATATTAAGAATCCATTTGCGAAATATTAAACTTTAAAGTGCTAATTTTTGTTAGAGTCAAGTGTCCTCTACCTCTGCCAGCTAAACAGTTGTTTTTGGTGACGTCCCTACCTTTAGGTGCGTTTGTAACATTGCAATCTTATAGTAAAATAAGCTATTTATTTTTGTCATGGGTTACAACACGGGTAACTACGGAACCCTTCACTGTGCGTGGCCCGACACGCACTTGGCTGGTTTGACATGCTAGCTCTCGCACAAAATAAACCTTATAAATCGGAATGGTCATCTCACCTGCTATTGATATTGAAATGTATGGAGAAGTTTTTTTTTGCCGTTTTTGAGGTTTTACGTGTGATTTAACCAAAATTGGTCCAATACACTTAATTAGTTTAGTGTTTCATCCTTACTAGAAACACGATCAATCAAAATAAGTTTTTGTGTATTTGACCTATTTTCTGGGTGCCTGTTGATGCTGATTATTCAGTAAGTTAGGACAGTCCTCTAAGAATTTTTCCTGCGCAATCTCATCTCTAGAATCCACTTGTATAATTATTGCCCGGTAGCAACATTTGTACAAAAATAGAAGGTAAACTTACACCTACAGTTTATTTCAAAATGTCACGCTTTAGCATGGTAAGTCTGTAAAAATATTTGTTTTCCACCGGTCCTACCTGATAAAACACTCCAAGCGCCCGTGATAACACTCAGACCGGGAAAGGTGGTCCTAATTCGAGTTGACGACCACGCCGTCTATTGGAAGGACTAATATTTTTAGACTAGCTACTTACTAGTGAAAACTATTAACTAACTTCATTACACCTGGGTGTGTATTTGCGTATATTTTCTGATGGGCACGGGAGAAACGTCGGAAAATAGTAATTAGTATCGATAATATTTTTTTTCGCATAAGGAAAAAGATTATTGAAATACATCCGCTTGCATCAGGCATGGACATTTAAACTGCTCATCGGGAAAACCGATATCATCTCGTATCAAACTATCACAACAGACGCAGAATCAAAATGTTTGCAAAACTCCGATTGCAGTAAACAAACGCCTCGTGCATAAAATCAATACGAACTGCGTATTAGCAGGAAAACTAAACGCCATGAGCTGTATTAGGGTCCGCTCACACAAAGTAGCGATGCTGCGCGCATTATAAGCTAGCGAAATAATTTTTCAATCTATTTTTACTAAATAGGTAACATATCAATGAAATGTATTCGAACTCTCATTGAAATATGAACCGTTTTTGTGAGTCCGTTGTCCGAATATAAAGCGATCACTGCGACAATTCGCGGTCGTCGCGTTAAATTGTTCAGCAAAGCCAGAAGGCGGCCTCTGACGGTGCGACGACGCTATCGGGTTTGCCCGGTGATAGCATTGTATTAGGACAATCAATCAATTAATAAATTATTTATTTGCACAAACATGAGTACAATACATACAACAAAAGTGTCGACATGCAAGAGATGTAAAAGTTATTCTAAAACAATGCCGACGAGGTAACTCAAGTTCTATTTTGTGTGGCAGTCATATAAAGTGCGGGTAGCGTTGCGTCTGTGTGACCCGACCCTTAGTGATGTGGCGGTTTCCTACCGCTCTACCGCGAAAATCACTGATGTAGAGATGTGCCAATTTCCGAGCAAACGTACCGACTCGGTTCCGACTGGGAATCGAGAGATTTTCAACTTGATACGTTGGTTTACGTAGACTAGAGGATTATCTGGAAAATCCTTATTCATACGTATTTTAAAATGCAACGTTGCTTTTGTAGGTTTTTATTTATTTAATCCCAGATCATTATATAAGTAGACATATTTTCTGGTAATGTTTTAGATGTCCAGCATTGATTGATTATTATGTTCACAATAAAAACTTTCACAGCAAAAATCATCACAAGATCCTACATTTAAAATTACCGTAATTACTGCGATTTCCTCACCCGATATCCCAGATAAACTACCCAACAAGAACACATAACTACTATCTGCACCCGACCTCTACCAACAAATTCTTTCACTGTGTTAGACAGCGTTTCCTACTTTTCGCTGGGTAATGGAAATAAACACCAGCATGCAACATATAGTGAAACTTCACAATAGAAAATGTTGGATATTGCAAATTCTGGTGAATGTTGGTTCAGTGGTTCATCGGTTTTTAAAGAGAAGATATGTTTCTGAATATACCTAGATACTTATGCTGTGTCTAAAAATTATGTTTTGGAGGTGAGCACAATAAGATCAATAGCTAGATTTCAAGAATATAGTATTGATATTATTGTGGTTACCCCGTAATCAGTTTTTTGGGCCTATGAGACATTTAAATATAACTGACAAATGTAGGAAAGGGTCTCTCAGGCAGGGGCATACCAACAATAGGACATGTATTAAGCGCGTTTTTGAAACTCTGACTCCGAATTTCTCAAAATCGTGTCACATTGTCGCGTCGTGTCTGTCTGCCTTGAATCTATCCGGTGTATGCAATCTAAAAAATTGACTACATGCCGTAGTAAATTTTTTCGAAGTAAGAACATTCTCGTGAACGCAATAGCCACCTGCTGTCACAAGAGACCACCTGTGACACTCCTTCCGTGAAATTGAAATCTTTGGTGGTCTTGAAATATTATAAGAGCGATCTCGTCGCGATATTACGTGTGAACATATCTTATATGATCCACTTAGGTTATAAATAATATCATCTAGAGAACTAGTTGCCTCATTTAAATTAATTTTAATATTATAATTGCTTCCGTTCTTATTATGAAGTCTGTGAACTGTGTTTTATTCACGAGCGATTTAGCTTAGTTGTATGTTTTTATTTCAGACACATGTGTTCCAAAAAAATTGCATTATGTAATCAAATATTAATTAAGTATCTGTATCACAAGAATAACTTCAGAGATCAACAATGAAACTCATTATAATATTATCATGAAATATCAACTCAGCATTCCGAAAATCAACAAACAGCTTCATTCATTCCGACACCAAACGTTCCAATTATGGCACATTTCGTGACGAACAAATATTTCTTAAATAACAAGTTGGTAATTACAGTAAAAAAAAACTTAATGGTTCAACGTTTTAAACAAAATAAGCACATCATTCGTCAACACTTGTTGACAAACAACTCTAATTTTGGCTAAGTTGAAACACTAAGCAAAATTGCCAAGGAAATTAGCTACCTACAGTCTCTCCAGAAGTCAAGCCTTAAACATCTGAACGAGTAACTTTACGGCCCTTTTACAATAAAAACGAAGTGCTTCCTAAAGATTTGCCATTCAGTGTCGCCGGCACAATGTTAAGAGTCGTAATTTTTTATTGTACGTTTAATTTTCGCGATAAAGCTTGCCAATTAGTCCGTTAGGCTCTCTTGTGCTGGCGCCCCGCCAACTATTGCCTCGTGGATGTGGAACTATCCCTAGACTAACTTACGAAGAGATTTTTATGTGTCAGCAACATGCGTGCCATCTTAAACGCTTGTACGTCCGCAACTTTTTTTAGAAGCAGGTACTTTATTTTTTTGCAAGTCAGTCCAAGGCAACTAGAGGCCGAAAAACGAAGATAATTTGAAATGAAACAGCTATTCTCAGAAACAAAGAACAAAGCGCTTCAACTTACAAATTACACAAGTCATTAGCGATGGACCGAACTCCCTAAAACTACAATTTTTCAAACTACCAACTAGCTGAACTGCGGGAGCACTAAGTGTCTCAAGTGCAGTTTATTTGTCAAATGGAGCGCGACATTCCCCCATTGTCACCGAGGGGGAAACGGGGGAGTTGGGGGATCCTCTATTCAGTTGCACCGACTTGATTAATACGCCTGAATGCGCGCGCTCGTTGCAGAAACGACCCAGTTTCTGGGCCCAGCGAAAAATTGTAGGTTATTAGACTGGGCAATGCCTATGCCTGCGAGAGGCCGAGATTGCGCGGTTTTAAAAACAAAATGGGAGCTGTTGCTTTCATCATCCGCCTTTTAACCGAGCACAATACAGCGAGTGTGAATTTTAAAATCCTCCGTAATTGTTTTTTGCCGTCTAAACAATCATTTGCATTTTTCGTGTATTAATATTTATTGAGTTGACCATTCTGGTGTAGGGTTTTGACATACGTTTGGGCGTATTGTGGACGTTATTTCGGCGATAACATCGCCCAGACTGATTACATAAGGTCCTTGAAATCTTGCTTTTGTATGCAAAATACTTGGGGAATAGTAAATTATAAGTATTAAGTAATAATAACTCTACGTTTCAACCATTTTTTAGATTAGCTAAAGTCCACACTTCTTTCATGGTGTATTGTGTTAAATGTTACAACAAAATACCTTCTGACATATTAGAACTAAATGAAAGAAAATTTTAAACTCATGTTAAAGGTACACTTTGTGAACAAGCATATTACAAATTAGAAGATTACATTCAGGATAAGAATGCTTGGAAACATGCTGGTCCTGCTCCATAGGACAATCAAGGGTGAAGGTCAAACTGGTTGATTTATGTATTAACTTTATAGATATACTGTTTCTTTTTTTGTGTTTTTATTTTTCTGTTGACTCACACACTGTTGTTTAATTAATGGTTCCAATGTTTGTAAATATGTGAGTACCATTTACCTAAATTTCTTTAGGAAATTAATAAGTTTACCTCTGCTGGTGATACTTTGTTCTTTAAGTAGCATACTCTGGGTGCATCGTCCTCACATAATATTAAATTAATTTTTGTATACCAAATTTTGTAAAATCATTATTTGAAAAGAGTAACTATGGAGTTTCTTGTCCGTTCTTCTCCATAAGAATCTACCTTTCCGAATGGACAGTAGAGTCACTTTATTAATGTAACATTATTATTTTACTGAACTGTAAACGATGACGTTCAAAAGTGCCGTTTAATGGCCTAATTGAAATAAACGTTTTGACTTTGACTTTGACAAGTAGAAAAATAGTTAAGAAAAACATTAAAGTTCCAAAGAGCCCTCGTTGAGTTTTCTTCAGCTGTTACGACAAATTGCCGGCATCCCGCGTGAAATCATGAAATTTTAAAATTTAGCTGCGTCCGTTGGCACACGTCCAGACTGCTAGCCAAAAGCCTTTCTGGGAAGCGGTCTGGTTTGTCAGAGTGGATTTACAATACCACACCAAGACGAGAGCTACATGTGCCTGATCTGGGTCATGTTACACTGACGTGAATGACATGCGATTTTATAGGTACTACACGAGGCAATAATGTTTCTCTTTGAGCTCGCTTTTTGAAATCCTTCCTGATTTTGTAATATTTAACATGTTTAACAGCTAGTCCGTATGCTTGCCAAGTTTAGTCTTAAATATTACACCAGGAAACTGGGTGTTTGTACAGAGGTTGAAGTTATTACTTTAAGATTATTCTAGGGATGTATTTTGTATGGCCCAGAGCCAACTTTTGATTTGGAATGTTACTTAAATTTAGGAGGTGTTGATTTGGGAATACTTATTATGCATTGTATATTAGGAACGAACGTGATGTAGTCTTGGCACGCCAACAGCGTTGGACCAACAAACGGCCGGGTAATAAGACCTGAAGACTATGGAATTCTGGGGTGCTACTCTCTAAACCCGAAACTAGGGACTTCGGTTTTAGAGAGTAGCCCCCCTGACACGAAAGGGAAGTGGTGTGCATAGGCAGAAATGTTGTTAATATGATGATGATACTAAAGGTATAAATAAAATAAATCATTTTATTTCAGACATTGTCCATACATTATATAAAAATTAAAAGTCAATAAAAACTCATCACATTAAAATAATCAACACTAAATTAAATTTACATATGCACATTATAATTACATAAACAATGTCACAAATATAAAAAAAAAATATATATATATACTTAATAAAGTTTTTTGTTAATAATTGTAGGTAGCTGCTGCAATGTGACTTTAAAGCAAAAACGATTTCATGCTCTGCATAGACCAAGCAAGCATGACACGAAAGAGAAAAGCCTACACGTAGTACAGTGAGTGGAAAGAAAACGCTGTCAATAATAATCTTGATATTAGAAGGCAAAGTAGTTTGTTATTTGATGCTAAATCGCTTTAATTTTCTTTTTAAATTAGCGTCAGTGTCGTAATCGCTCGTTCACAGTATCTTAATCGATTTTAATATTACAAGTACGAGCACGATATCATTCGTGTTGAATTATGATAGTGCATTTATCTCGACCAGTATCTGAGCACATAATGCACTCTGCGAACAAAGATATGAGTACCTCGTGCCATTTTGAAATTATTACGTTTTGACATTTCTTTTAATGGATGGCGGGATGGAAAATGCTGAAGCATTTTTGAAATCCCACAAAGGCTTTAGTGATAATTGTGTTTTGAACTGGATTTTGCAGTGTTTCGAAAGGTTTGTTTGGGATAAGGGAAATATGATTTTTTTTTTTGTGTTTCTATTATTTTGTCCTAAAAGAAAGATTGAAATCTTTCTGTGATGGCTTATTGGTTAAAATAAAATATCTATGCTAGTTGGGTATCGGTACCAGTTTTGATTCAATAAATACTTAGGTGTAATAAATTGTTTATTTAGTTTTTCGTTCAAGTCAAAGTTTCCTTTAAACAGACAAAGTTCTAGAGACATCTAGCCATACAAAAACGGAAAAATTGTAATTTCATTTCCTTTGAAGGATTCGCATTTCCAGACAAGTTTGAAGTCTTATTGGTGAGGTTTAATTAAAGTTTACCAAGTACACTTGAAAAGAAGGTGGTAACCCTGTCGTTGGTAAAGAACAACTTTCGGATTCTTCAAGAGTTTCCGAATTTTATTCATTATGTCTCAAGGGAATTTCCATATTGGCTTAGTTTGCTAATAATATTAATTTGGGGACGTTGAGAGGAATTTGAATTACAGGGAAATGCTTGTTCCAATTTGTCGGAATTACTTTGGATTCTAGATGAAAATAGCTGAGGCCTAAGCTATAGCTGAAACAATAGAATACAAGAACAATATTCTATATGGTGTGAAAGCTATAGATCGTTGTTATAAGCATTTAATATTAATTAAAAACGTTACAATAAAAAAGTAATTGTAAACTAAACGCCCTTCATAGGAGGCCATTCCCACTGGCCCTGAGGTGGCTTATCAATCAGAGGCTGCCATGGTTTCCAATTCAGCATTTTCCTAGCCAAATTCAATTCATTCTCGGCCTGGATGATCAGTTCTTCAGCTTGCCCGCAGTTTATCTTCACTTCTATCTCAAAAGTGTCTTTAGTTTCCTTTAATATTGCAGCCCTCTCTTTAACTATCATTTCAGTATATTTGCGGTAGGCAGCACTTTCGGGCATCTTTTTTAAGACCCTAAGGATTTTTCCATATAGGGATTCTAAGGTGTGATGAGGGTTTGGGTGTACGGCCATACCCACAATGCCCGTCGAAGTTTTCACCCATACCATGATTCCACGATTTATTTGAAGTAATCACAAAAAAGCACAAAATCACTATGACGATTTGATTGCTTGTCAGTGCAGATTTTATATTTTGGCAGTGTCATTTTAAGTTTAGTTGGTCGGTGGCCGGTACCAATGAAACGAACGAGGTTTTATTTCGTTTAGTTATCAAGCCAACGGTTTTCGGGTGTTACTACACCAATCGATCGATCGTTGATCGATGCCATGTATGTGGTAGCTTTGGCTGATCGACGGATACAGGGCGATAAACAATTGATTGACCGTTGATTGATGCCATCGATCGACGTTGATAGATTGGTGTGCTTTGGCTGATCGAAGAAAGAAGTAGAAACTATCGATCGACGTCGACTAATTCATTCTAACATCGATCCACGATCGATCGATTGGTGTGGTTACACCCTAACTTACATAAATTAGGTACCCAGTACAGATTTTTTTGTTTTTCCTTAATTATCTAAGATTTAGTGCCAGGGTCGGTTTTCCCCTTAAATATCAACAAAACATTTTTAAAACATGTGACCATACTCAAGATAATCGTGTTCTTATTGGCAACGTCAAGACACTTACCCGTATCCAGGCTTCTGACAGAACCAGGACCTGGTAAGCTTCGCAGCTTCGAGCAAAACGCCTCCAAGGTCACCGATCCTCATGCCAGCGCAGGAACAGCATCCATCACCTTCTCCATCACCCACTAGCACAACTCGTGACTCTGACTTCGCCACTTTGGACATCAAACGCACATTGCCCGCAAAACCGCAATTTTAGCACTATATTGTCATTCACATCACTTCCATCAGTCGTTCGATGATGAATTTTAACGACGAGAGTTCAAACGTAACCTCGGTTGGAACTGTCAATTTTTTTTGTTGTTTTTGTATTCACGTGTTTACAATTTCATGTAGTCCAGTAACGAACTGTAGCAATACTCTTAAGAATGGATCTATAAAAAATGAAATAAAATGGTATAATTAACGCCATCGACACGCTGAGGTCATAACTTGATATTGCTTGCAATAAACGCGATTGTATTCGTAATGAGTGTCGATACGAACGATCAAATGAACTGAACGAACCATTTGTGGTTTATGACACGATGAGGTAATGAATTACCATTTAAGGTTCGAAGAGGCGTTTACATTTGTGTCGTGCAGAAAGGTCTAGAGCTTGAATATGGAAACCAAAACAAGTTACTTCAAGACAAATGCAATCATGAAAATTAATGCAAAAATCTATAGAAAAGTCCAAGTAGAACTCATTAACATTCTAGAAGCAAAACGTCAAAGAACGCATGATATATTAGACAGGGATAACATCAAAGACCAACGAACAATGAGACAGCAACCCATCAAGTTTACATTATCGAATATAAATAATACAGAAAGAAGACGTACATTCATCTCGAGAATAACCATACAGCATATATGACTGGCATGAAATACTGACCAACATTATAATAACGACTCATGTATAGCCATCGAAAGATGTTTTCACTATTCGAGATATTGGAATTTATGCAAAGTTAGCAATTGAGATATCTTATGATGTCTACTCTCTCCTTTATACGTTTGGAAGCAATGTAATCCCATCATATTTATTCGTCGTAATGTTATTCATTTGTGTAACATAAAAGCCTTTAATACCGATGTTACTTTCTATAGAATCGGTTGTGAAAATTTTAATCCTCCGTTCATATCCGATTTCTCAAAATATGTCTCCCTAAAAAGAATTGCTAAAACGAAAAGCATACTTTAGAAGGAAATTATTCAGATAGAAAAGGTAAAAGAACAAAATAATGCAAATTGAAGCATCGTTGGACCCTTGGAGGATTTCGAGAAGCCTTAAGGAGCCTCAAGACGTATCCGAAACAGGTACGACGTAAATAAAGTTACTGATATCCGTTATTTGGATTAGGCAGAGCCTTGGATTAATTGGCTTCGTCAGGATTTTGGGTTTTCCACATGTATCGTGATTTGTTGCTGGAGATTACCAGCTCCTTGGGAATATGTAATGTTACCGAGGCGTGAATAATGAATTAGATTATTTGGTTCGATTTCACAGTCATGTCGCGCCGACTCCCAATCAATTGGGATAAAGCAAGAGAACGACGATGATACTGATTTTATTGGATCTGCATCGATAAACTCAGTTGTGCTAATATATCTGACGGTTCCTTAATGTATTAATATTCCCTTTTGAAGAGTTTCCCATTACAATCGAATAAAAAGACTTAACCTGACAAAGCGTAAAGAAGTTGGAAACATTGTCCTCACGAGTGTCCTTTGTACTCAAACATAATAGTCGACTGGCAATTGTATTTGTTCAACAGTTATCGTCTTCTACCTTAAATGTATTGTAAACAGTAATATAATAGAAATAAGTGATGTCACGCACGTTTTCCACGTTTCTAATCCTACTCAACGTGACTAGATCCGTTTTGAGACACTAAATGGAAAATGAAGACAAATGGCGAGGATTAGAATTATTGTACATTCTGACTTTCTCTAATTCATCTCATCTTTCACTTGTAAATTGCGTGTCTTGAATTAAAATTGCTATTTCATTGTGGATTAAGATCAGACTTTTTACCTTATCTAGCCTAAATATGTTAAATCAAATTCAAATATTTCGTAGTAAAATTACAAATGGATGAAACAGTAAAATAAATAACGGATCTTAATTATTTGATTGCAAAACAGGGTAATTAGTAACAATTATTGAAAATAATACGAGAGCCAATGGAACACGTTTCAATTGACTTAACACAGAAGATTACGCACGCCCAAACTCCTGGTGTGTAACTAATGAATACGTTTCATTGTTTCAAAACGGTTTTTAATATGAATAACAATAGTTCTAACACAGTTGTCTTGACGCACGAGTTATTTTTTCATGTTCATTTCAGGCTTCCTCATTTGAACGACCTACTGATTCAGGAGTAACATTAAGCAGATTTTAGATTTCACCAAAATGTTTAGAAGGAAAAAACGCAAAACAATTATTCTGCCAACATCTCGTAGACTTTAACAAACATTTGTATCCAATAAACTGAGCAGAAAAGGTCGTCGAACGTCTCAAAGAGCAAAACAGTGTTGATCCCCGAAACTACGGGCGTATATTACAATCTAATTCCGACAATCTAAGACAAACAAAAACGGGGCCTTTCTTTACTAAAGGAAAATGTATAAATGGGACAGTTACTGAATAAATATTACCGCTCATTATACTAGTTGAAGGAAATAATAATATATCAGAACCTATATGGCGTGTAGTAGTTGGATTGGGACCAAACTATGTTTTTTCTTCGGAAGTTTCATTTAATATTAATGTTATGTATATGGTCTTGCTTTTTGTTCTTTTCTTATATTATTGTGGAGTTTGACGATATCGAATAGAAATAAATCAATTCCTTTCAGTTTGGTCATGACTGGTGTTTGGTGGTGCTGCTGAGGGATTCTTCATCACCAATCGGAATACCGCAACTACTATGATTATAATTGAAATTTCATTTATGTTATAGACTATGTTAAATTGGGAAGAACCTGTTCAGTAACAATTGAAAATTACAGCCTTATCAAGCCCATGTTTTCAGTATAGTATTACACCAATATAAAAACTACTAGGTATTCTGTTTTGATAGTTTGTTGCGAGCAACGGCGCGTGAATCGAAATGATCACAATAGGTCGTATCTCGTTGGCGAAATTTGAAAGGGAAACCTAGTGTGTTTGTTTATGTTTGTCGTTCTTTATTTTTACATCCGAAACAAAGGTCTTTTCGGCGTCATTTTTATTATTTTGTGCATTCACGTGAGTTTATGTAATGCCATGTATTGTTATGTTACTTTGGTGTATTGTGATATTCAGTATGTACTTTTCATTTTCCCGGAGCGCGGTCTTTACTAACCTACTGTCGGTTTAGACCCGTACATTACTTATGTTATCATATTTGCGTTTTCAATGCCTATTGTTTCATTTATTTTAACAATAATTCTATAGTACATTTTGCCCCATAAGATGCCCCTGCAGAATTCACATGTAACGATCCTGACATATTCATTTTGTTCACAGTCAAAAACAAATCATCGGCATCATCATTCTATTGCTCTTATAAAAATTAACTTAGAGTGAGCACATGTTTTCTTCTATTATTACTCATCATCGCATCCACCGTCTCTTTGTTCTTCACATTTATAATAGTCATCAACAGATAGATTTCTCAATTAATGAACACAAAATAGGCATTCATCAAGTCAATTTCGCCTTCCTAATACAGGATAACGTCCAACCAGATGACCAGAAACAGGAAGGCTATAAGATCGGCTATGTTTTACGCCTTGGTATGTACAGGGGCGTATTTTACCGCCGTCCTAAATGGCTGAAACGATTTAGACAAATGGCCTACTATTGGATTCGGTTTTGTGTTCGCTGCTTCACTCACTGGAATGCTTTGGAAATCAAATATGTTGGAACTAAAGTAAAACAAGGTAAGGGGTGAAATTGATGTTGACATTTGGAAAACAATAAGACAAGAGATTTTTCGAAGAAAGGATGATCGTTGACATAGATGATGATCAGCACTTTCCGATAATCATGAAATGAAAACAGGGATCTTTAGCAAAGTATCTACTGACGCTTGAGATTACGTTAATCCTTCATTTTTCATCATCATTCATCCTAAAATTGCCCACGGTACCCTTTATTCTACCTTCAGAAATCACAAACGTACCAATTACGTTCAAGCTAAACTACCCACATTTCGACAAAACTAGGCCTCCACCAATCGAGGGCATCCAAGATTCGTCACAGCAACTAACCACAATTACCCAAATCAAATGTGCCAGGTACGTACAACCATTCGTAACTCGTAAATCCGATCGTACATTTCAACGGTGTCTTGTTATGGAGCAAATCTCTTTTGTCTTACAAAACAATTTGCACTTTGTGCTTAGTTATTTAAGTGTTAATTTTGTTTCGATTTGCAAAGTGTTTAGTTTGTACAGTTCAGGACGGATCTACTTGTGATTGGAATTGTTTAACCTCAATAGCAATTCCTTGAGATATTTAGCGTTATTGATCAGCTTCTTAGTAACATTATCTGCTGTACCTAATGTCGACACGATTTGTGTTTGTACTTAGTAGGTGCTTGAAGATACAGCATAGGCTGTGAAGCTGTGAATGTGGGTCTTAACAAACTAGTAAACGAAGATTTTGGCTCTGAAACCTATTACAAGAATTTCCTTAATTAATCAAGTGTTGGACCTTAATTTTACCTTGATGACTTCGCTTTGTTCCAAACGAAAAATCACGTCATAATTCGGTTGAACCGGATTAAACAACTAATATGCAATAAGCTACCAATCCGTCAAGTATTGATCAAAGGAATCCATGAATTAAAGGTACAACTGTTACAGAACATGATTCTAGAAATATCTCTTGATATTGATTTCCTGGAAATGTCTGAGATACACGGAAAGGATCTAGACAAGGAATGCGGTCGGCTTTCTACGAGAAAGTTATCTGATCTCAAAGAGAAATACTATTTTTATCCACAAAGTTTTAATTGACTTTGTAAGCCATTAAATATCTGAATAAATTAATAAGTTTAGCGTTTTCAAAGTGCAATATATTCGTTGAAGATAAAACTTTATGAGAGGAAGTTTGTGCAAAATAAAACATGAAATGAAAAGATCACAGAGCCTAAGAAAAGCTGGACAAAGGAACCTAGAGCAATCAGAGGACGTTATTTAAAATGTTAATGTTATAAATATNTAAAACATGAAATGAAAAGATCACAGAGCCTAAGGAAAGCTGGACAAAGGAACCTAGAGCAATCAGAGGACGTTATTTAAAATGTTAATGTTATAAATATATTGCTATAACAGAAGCAATAATTAATAAAATCTTAATGATTACTAACGTGCATCACGCATTGCTAACTCCTACCACTAACGCAACACCTGAATAAAACAGGGCCAATAGAAAAAACAAAACAAAATCGCGTGTCAATTACCTCAAATGATTAAGTAAGCCAATTCATGTACAAAGCCAGATCCAGGTCAAAATGACCCAAGTGAAACGGGGAAGTTACTGCAAGGCCATAGGATTATGTCAATTGTTCAATCAGCTGATAATCAATCGCCATTTTGTTTTTATAGTCACGTGTAGAAACGCAATTGTGAGAAAGTCAGGGTTAATTTAAAAGTAGTGGGTATGGCCGATAAGATTATGTTTTGGTTGAAAAGCGTGTCAATGTTTTTGTTTAATTTAATTAACGCTGTTTCTGGGCTTTTTTTTAAAGGATTTTCATCGAATTTTGCTTGGACGACACGGTAGATAAAAAATTGTTTTAAGACATTGTGTTTTAGGCTGCCATGATGAGATTATGTCTATGGATAGACTAAATATCATCATTAAAAATGATTGAATGTCGTTACAAAATGATGATATTAACCCACATGAAACGATCGAAAGACAAAGTTGAGAACAAGTAATATCGGTTTGAATGAAAAAGTAATAAATACAGCTAAGAAAGTTGAATACCATTCCAAAAGAAAGTTTATACCCTTTATATCATGAAATATTAACTAACCAACATCCATACATTTTGATGGACTATAACACTGAAATATTGCTTGGCTGTGATAGCCAGAAATCATGTCATTCCAATCAGTCTAATAGAAAGTTTTGACGGGCAAAATCGAGATGCATTTTCTCTTTATCTATTTGAAATATTATTGACCTCATAACTATTGAAATAAATAACCACAAGCTCGAAATAAAACATTAACTAACCATAAGCATAGAAAAGTGCTACTTACGGCAGAAATATTTTAATAATACTGAAGTATTATTTTCTAAATATTTTTTTAAATTTTCACAACAGTAATTTTTTTTTGTAATTTAATTAATTGAAGCTATTTTAGTAAGTATTAATAGTTTTTTTTTTATAATGCACTATATTATCAATTTATAACAAAACACTATTTTTAAATGGACTAGCACTTTAAAAAAAATGTCGTGAAAAATTATACAAAAACAATGAAACAATTTTCGCCAACACTATTCCGGAGTGTCACTGAAAGGTTAAGTCGCGTTAAAGGCTCGCAACCGGCCTTCGCAAGTAATCAAGGTTTATTTCGTCTTGGATTAAGTTGTAAGCGTGAACAATGTGAGCAATCTGCCGTGAATATTAGCGGCAGTAATAAAAAATGTTTTTTCCTTAGTCTCTAGCAGTCTCAGACTGCTGAGTTTAGTCGCGGGCAAAGTTGCCAGTCACGAAATCAGTTTTCTATTTTCTGCATCAAAAAAAATTCTCTAACTGTGAGGTTGTGCGCTGAGCCTTTTTTATTTAATAGGGTAGTCAAGTATCTCATTAATAGAGGCACATTAACAACCCCTGTATGAATGTGATTTTAAAGCAAGACGCAGTAAAAAACTATTAAACAAAATAACAAATACACTTTGGATTCTGGTATTTTCCTGAATGCATGAAACCAATTAGGTACCTGGTTTCTGCAAAATGTAAGCCTCTACAATGGACGCGCTATTACAGCAGTGAAAAAATAAATACCTGCTAAGGGCTTCCAAAAGCCTTTCTGAAATCAGCCGGTAATTAATAATCGCTTCCGCTTATAACTTGCGAGTCAGTTAGCTTATGTCACATTGAAGTGTAATCAGGTAGAGCGATACTGGCCACTACGGAGATGTCGCCGCCTTACACAGCACACAATCAACTCAAAACAAACCTTACACAACCAGCATAAAGACGAAAACCCAACAACATATTGGCGGACACGTTTGTGCAACTTAGAGACCAAACGTAACCACCAATAAAAATGAATTTACATTGTCGTGTATTAAAATGGCAATCAATATTCATATCTAACACCTTTCCAATAAGTCGCATTTTTACCCGGTTCAATACCCAAGTGTTAATCTATTTTAGGACCTACAAACCGGATTTCAGATTTTAATTTCGCACAAACTTGGTCTGAATGTTAATTGAAATCCGTTGTGAAGTATGATTTAATTAAAATTTTAATTATTGAGAACTTAGCCGCGGCTTATGAACTGTTTGTAATAGAAATCAAAGCAAGTGTGTCGTGTAATTACAAACGGTGGCGATATGTGAAACTTTATTGATTTAAGGCCCATGTGTGAGTAAAACAGGGGTTCGTGGCTGCATAAAACAGCCGCACGGTTCTATTTTTAATGTTAAGTAAGGCTTCAAGGTCGGTCCGCTGATGGGTGATCATCCATTACATGCCGAGGCTCTTTCGTGTCTCGGAAAACACGTTAAGCCGTTGGTCCTGGCTTTCATTTGTAGATTTTGACAGTCGTTAGGGGAAGCCAGAAGTCCAAAAAAGCCTGTCAACCAGTCTTACTTCTCCTTAGCGTGTCGGTGGCAAATACACTTGTAACATTGTATGCTTGGCCCAGTACTCAGCAACAGCAACACCGTTCGCTGACGCAGTCATAAGGTCCTCACATGTACAGGTGACAGGGCATGCGGCGCAAGACAAGAGGTGGGCCATGGACTGCGGAGCAACGCCACTTTTTTGGGGAAATATAGTACTTTTTGTAAATCGTTGCAAAAACATATTACTCTTGGAAGATTCAGAAATAAAATATAGCATGCACTTTTAATTTAGTTTAAATTTCATATCAGCATCACGTTCCATGTTTCGGACTAAGTCTGTCAGGGCACTTGGTTTTGCAAAAAATATAAATGCCGCCGAGGCGGGAAACTGGATTATTCGATCGAACGAAGCGAGCTCGAATATTCCAGCTCAAAAATGTATCTATCCTCAACAGAAACATTTTTTTGACCTTTCATACAGCAATAGGAGTCAAGTTGTAAACGTATGCTGAAGAATATTTGAAATATGAGAGACATTTTATTTCCCCTTCTAACTGCTTTTTACTAATGTAGGCCNATATGAGAGACATTTTATTTCCCCTTCTAACTGCTTTTTACTAATGTAGGCCTCGTATGGGATTTTATTAAAAAATACTCCTCAGTATTTGAGTTAGCGATGAAAATATAGTATTTTGCGTACCTAGTATGTATATTATTTTTCTATTTTTTTTTTGTATATATATATATATATATATATATATATTTCTATATAATAACAATACTATATATTATACTACAGGTGGCAACCCTAACTATCTTCCTCTATTATGTATTTATGTAATACGTTGCTATGTGGCTTAAAAAATAGCAGTGATATAATATTAAAAACCTGTTTATGGTCAAAACTAGCTATAGATAAGGATATGGAGCAATAAAAATAAATACCTAAAGCGAACCGGACTTTAATAAAAGGTGATTAAATTAGTGTTAGTTACACCGCATGAGATTTATTATTTTCTATAGTGGTGTTAGAAATGAATTCGATTTTACTCGACGGCCCCA
The DNA here is from genome assembly GCA_002192655.3 of Mamestra configurata. Lineage (NCBI taxonomy): Eukaryota > Metazoa > Arthropoda > Insecta > Lepidoptera > Noctuidae > Mamestra > Mamestra configurata. The sequence continues at coordinate 37,977 of NDFZ01003889.1, forward strand.
GAAAGAGGGTAATGTTTTTGAAGTCATATTAAACGTCTTTTTGCCAGAATCTATGGGTCAACGCAACTGCAGGATAGTATCAGGATAATTTTGCCTGATTTTAAACAAAATTGTTTCGTTGAAATGTTGTGCACCAACTTAAAATAAGCCAAAAATATTTAAAACTTATTTTGTCATTATTTAAGGATTTCTAGATCAAGTTCATAATATTTGTGTCACATAATATTTTTTATTTCTTTTCATTTTTACCAAGTAATGTATATTTCTCCATCTTTTTCTATTAAAAGTTTCACACAAAAGCCATAGGATTTGATTGTTAATAGAAGGCAAAACTAACACCAGAACCCCACATTAACAGTTCTGCAATCATACCGTTTCATCATCTAATATACCAAGATCCATATCTCATTACATAGTTAGGCAACTTGACACCTTAACTAAAACAGGTTAAGGTGTAAAATTACCTGTCAAACTTGGTCAAACATGGCAATGAATGCATAGTGATGTGATCAACGCGAATATTATTCGATTAAAATCACTCGAGTGTGAATGGGATGTTTGTCTAGGCATAAGTAAAAGTCGATATCTGGATAATTAGATCATAAATTCTGAGCTGATATCATATGAAACGACTTTCAAATGCTTTAAGTATTGGGTATGTCGATCGATCAAATAAATCAGCGTCTATCTATCGTTTTGCGATACTATAATCCGTTTGTAAATCAATCGTTTCGCATGATTTTCATTTATTGCCACCGAGTAGGTCTGTACCTATTACTCATCGTAGACCAAGTAATTAGCGTAACATTGTCTTTTCCACGTCGAAGGAGAACAATAAGCGCAATTTTGTGTGACAATGGCTGTCTAGTTCAGGTGATAATGTTATTACGTCTAAAATCACGTGAATTCATGCTATAAGTTTTTACTGTGCATTCATCTGCAAGCGTGAATACACATGACCCTCTTTATTATTCACGCTGTGACTTTAGCGGAGCTCGAGGATATCTTCCGTCACCATTTCCGCAATTTTATTTTATTTTTATACTGCATCCGTAAACTTATGTAACATTTTAGTTTATTCTATTGACCTAGACGATGAAAGTTAATGTGGAACACGATTATTATTTATAAAATGCAGCTCTTCTGTCTGTCACATGGTGCAGGGAAAATTATGCGATTTTTTTATTCATTCTCAATTGAATAAAAATTTTAGCACAGCACTATTTTGTATTATTTGCACAGATTGTCATGTCCATAATACTGTTGCTTTTAAAACTATGAACCTTTTTCAATAAAAACTACACCTTATTTCGTGCAGTTTAAGTATTATTTTTAAATAAATGTCCATGCTGAACAAAGTTAAGTTTCAAGGTAAAAGTCAGCTGTTTACCTTTGATGGTGTCGGTAGAATGTTTTGAGTTTGCAAACTCGTTATGGTTTTCCAGTACTAACGATAATATAATGGTTCGAAACCTGTTTTTACTTTTATTGTGTGTTTGCTGATGACGTGGTGATTAATGTGAATAAATACATAATGACTTAAATGGTAGAAAATTAAAACTATGTTTGTAAAGACAATGTACTGGTAGGTTAGGAATTAAACGTTTTGATATAAAATTGATTTAGGTACCATCCTTGTTTTATTTACCTACACAAGTCATTAGGCAACACAATCGCGGAGAAAAAACAACTAAAAATAGGATCGAATTTAAATTCAGTAGGTACAACAGGTGTGATTTTATTTTACGATTTAATTATTCCAAACGTGTAAAAACATCAACCCTTGAATAAAAAAAAAATAAACATTTATAACCGACTACTCATTCGTTCGTGACATCAAAACTTCAATTAAATTATTTATATCACCCGACGTCAACGAGATAGTGTAATGTGTTAGCAATAGACAAATAAATTATTCTATTTATTTTATCTTAATATAATTTAGCGTGGAATTAATTTATTTTCTCTGTGTCATAAAATGAACGTCAGGTTTATCAGAAGTGCTTTATTTATAGTCAAGTGCGATCACCTCTTTAGTGTGACGTGATGACTTATGTCTTCAGTTAATTAATTTATAGACAGTGGAAAACTTGACATTTGATTAGGTAAACATTTTCAATATTCAATTCTAAGGACAAGGACCACCGAGCGTATTTTTTTTTGAGTTGTGAGTCGCGTAAAATGCCGTGTGCCGTGTGCCACAAACAGGACTCATTTTACGCGACTCACAAATCAAAAAATTACGCTCGTGTGTCCTCGCCCTAAATGATAATAATTTAAAAAGGCACAACTGCACTATCAGTTCTTAATATTTTTCGCCACTGGGTAGACTTAATGCCGTAGGCATTCTCTACCAGTCAACCTTTGGGTGATGCAGAGAATGGTGGTAGGTGGAATATGGTGAATAAAAAGCGACTGATATTTAATTAATACATACAAACATTTAAATAAAAAAAAACGAACACGTTTTTGTATGGGACACGTGCCTTGTTGCTTCATATTTAAGCTGTCATCATCTTCAAAAGGAAAAAATAATTTATTTATTTTTTCAAAATCTCCTTTTACAGTAAACAAAGTAGTAGGAAGTTAGCAACATCATTTAGAAAATAGCAATTAATAATAAAAACAAATAGTACATTCTCAAGCAAGGCATGTGAAAGATCTTATGCAGATACACTAACGATCTAGGCGATGTGAAATTATAATTACTTAGTATACTATCATCGCATCGAGTTGGTTTGTTATTTGAAAGCAAATAAAAAGCGGGCAAGTTGCTAATGGTTTTGAT